>JABEVN020000780.1:0-28177 GCA_013146195.2 Codonopsis lanceolata | reverse complement strand
ATGGTGGCTACGACATTCTCGGTTCCCTTTTATCTTTGATAGTAATGTCAAATTCTTGTAACAATAACATCCATCTAATTAATCTTGGTTTAGCATCTTTCTTACTTAACATATATTTTAATGCGAGATCGAGAAAAATTATCACCTTTGATCCTAGCGATATGATCTAAATTTTCTAAAGCATATACTACTCGCTAAAAATTCCTTTTCAAGAGTTGTATAATTCAATTGTGCATCATTTAGAGTTCTACTAGCATAATGGATCACATGAGGCTTTCTATCTACCCTTTGTCCTAACACGGCTCCAATCGCAAAATCGATGCATCACACATGATTTCAAAAGGAAGTGACCAATCAGGGCCGATAAAATAAGGGGCGTGGTTAATTTTTCTTTTAATAAATTAAAAGCTTCTAAACATTCTTTATCAAAAATAAATTATGTATCTTTTGCTAGCAAATTACATAGAGGTTTCTGATTTTGGAAAAATCTTTTATAAATCTTCGATAAAAACCGGCATGGCCTAGAAAACTTCTAACTCCTTTAAGCGAAGTGGGAGGGTAGTTGTGAAATAACTTCAATTTTAGCTTTATCAACTTCAATGCCTTTATTTGAAACAACATGCCCTAAGACAATTCCATGTTTTACCATGAAGTGACTTTTCTCCCAACTTAAAGTTAAATTAGTTTCCACAACATCTTTTCGAGGATGATGTAAGGTTTTCTAAACAATGATCAAAAAATTTCCAAAAGCGAAAAATCATCCATGAAAACTTCAACGCATCTTTCAACTAAATAAAATATAGAAATCATGCATCTTTGAAAAGTAGGCGGTGCATTACACAATCCAAATGGCATTCTCCTAAAGCAAAAGTACCAAGGGACATGTAAAGTTGTTTTCTCTTGCTTCGTCTTCGGTGCAACGGGGATCGATTGTAACCGGAAAAGAAACCATCAAGAAAGCAATAATATTCATGAGCCGGCTAGTCTTTCAAGGATTTGATCAATAAATGGCAAAGGAAAGTGATCTTTCCTGGTTGCCGCATTTAATTTCACAAATCAATGCACATTCTATAACCGGGTTATTGTTCTTGTAGGGACTAATTCATCTTTCTCATTTTTAACATTGTAATTCCTGACTTTTTAGGAACTACTTGGACAGGACTAACCCATTTACTATCGATATAGGGTAAATTATACCGCATCTAAGAGCTTAAGAACTTCTTTTCTAAACTTCTTCCATGTGTGGGTTAAGTCTTCTTTGCCTTTCTCTTGAAGGTTTACTACCTTCTTCTAGATGTATTTTATGCATGCACATAGAGGACTAATTCCTTTTAAATTAGGGACCATCCTAAAGCTTCTCTATGTGTCCATAAAACTTTTAACAAACTAGCTTCTTGCTTTTTCGTTAAATTACGGTTGCTATAATAACAGGCAAAGTGTTACCTTCCCTAAAAATGCATATTTTAAATGGGGTGGTAATGGCTTTAATTCTTCAACTTTAGGAGAATTATGGATGGCATAAATTCGGAATTTTCTACTTTATTTGTTTCTTTTATTTTAGCCTCCTCATTCTCTACTTTATTATCTTCTTTAATTTCTACTTCAATATTCTCTATCTCAATTTCTTCAAAGAGAGATTTCAAAATCTCTACTTCATCTTCCTTAATTTCATTACTTTCTTGTTCTACTTTTTCAAACTTATCAGAATTATTTTCTGATTCTTTCTTTCTATCTTCTTTATCTTTCTTTTTACTAGCTTCAAACTTTTCTCTCTCCTATCTTTCCTCTTCTTCTATTTCTCTTTCAATTTCATCAATGTCAATTTTTATGGGAGGGATAGGACTATCATCATAAACTATGAATCTATCTCTCTCATAATCTTCCTCTTCTTCAAAAGTTTCAGTTGATAACTTTTCAATCTCATCTATTGAAAAACAGACACTTATGTCACTAGGTCTATTCATAGCATCAAACACAGAGATTTCAACTGTTTCACTTAGGACTAACATTGTGAGTTTACCATTCTTCACATTAATCATTGTATTGGCAGTGGCCATAAATGGTCTGCCTAACAATATTGGGACTTCATTATTGGTGCAAATCTTCCTTTCCATCTCTAGAACCACAAAGTCAACTGGAATAATTAGTTTATCAACCTGAACTAGGATGTCTTCCACTATACCCAAAGGATATTTAACTGAACGATCAGCTAATTGCAATTGCATAGTAGTGGGTTTTAGTTCTCCTAACCCTAACTGTTTATAGACCGCAAATGGCATCAAATTAATACTTGCTCCTAAATCTAACATTGCCTTCATCGTTTTAGAGCTTCCCAAGGATACTTGGATATTAAAGCTACCAGGATCTTTCAACTTAGGGGGTAGTTCGGGTTGTAAAACAGAACTTACGTTTTCAGAAACAATAATCTTTTCATTGTTTTCAAACTTGTGTTTCTTAGAGTGAAGATCTTTGAAAAACTTTGCATAAGTTGGAATATTTTTAATAACATTAAGCAAAGGGAGATTACCATTCACTTTGGATAACATATTATAAATTTCTATAAATTGTTTGTCCATTCGGTTTTTCATAAGTCTTCTTGGAAATGGAATTGGAGGAACATAAGGTGGTGGAGCCACATAAGATTCCTCTTCTTCTTGATCCAACTCTTTTTCAACTTCTTTTGTATTTTCTTTATTTTGAACCTCTTTCTCTTGTTCCTTACTTGGAACTTCAACTTCTACTTCTACTTCTTGATTACTTAATTTATCAGTCTCTTTATTTCTATCATTATCTTTTTCGATTTCTTTTTCAATTACCTTTTCAGAATTTTTTACTGTAACATGCACTTTAGAAAAAGGATCAGGATCACTTACCTCTTCACCTATTACCTTACCGCTTCGCAAGACGGTGATTGACTTGGCTTGCTCGGTTTGACTAGGGAACTTCCCTTCTTCTCTTTTATCAACTTCAGAATTTGCAATGTGCTTCTTTAGATTTTCAATCTCTTCAAGCATATATTTCATCAATGCTGCTTGACCTTTACTTGCTACATCTTGTTTGGGAACTTCTTCAATTCTCAACTGGTTTTGATTTGGAAATTGTGGAGGTTGTGGTGGTTGAGGTTGGGTCCTCCCCAAGAAAAGTTAGGATGATTCCTCCAACCAGGATTATATGTGTTTGAATAGGGATCATTCCTAGGCCTTTGAGGGTACATATTCATAGCATTAGCCTGTTCAGAATACATAGCACTTGATGGACAAAAATTAGTAGCATGAGAATATAATCCACATAACGCACATGCTTCTTGAATTTGCCAATTTTCAAATTGAGCTTGTGTATTTGAATTATCTTGCAATTGATATAGGCTCCTATTTTTACCTCTAGCACTTACGTTTGGGAATTAATACTTAACATCTCAAATATTCTTCTAGTGCTTACGTGTCATTCTATTAATAGAACCACCGGTGCACTATCAACCATAGTTTGTAAGCTTTGGCGAAAGACCATGATAAAATTGAAGCACTAACACATGTTGAGCCAAATTATGATGAGGACACATAATGAGCGATTTTTAAATCTATCCCATGACTCATGGAATGTTTCACCAGTTCATTTTGGAATGACATGATTTGTTTTCTATATTCAGTAAGAGATGCATGCTTCTAAAATTTACTCATAAACAAATCATATAATTGAGCCCAAGTATAAACACTATTAGGTATTAAGTTCATAAACCATCTCTTTGCCAAATCTTTTAATGCACTAGGAAAATATTTCATTTTAATTTGATCTTCAGTCAACCCTCCTAAAGGAAAAGTACTCATCATGTATTCATATTCTCTTAAGAAACCGACAGATCTTCATGAGGCATCCCATGAAAAGATGGTATGGCATTAAAATAATGACCTTTTAACTCAAAATTCCTTACAAAGATTCGGCAAGACTAAACATGATGTCACAACATTTAATGAAGGTCTACTAAAGTCATTAATAGTTCTTTGATTTATCACTACTTCCATATTTCTTTTTGCAGGTTCTTCTTCTCTTTGATTCATGTTGACTGGGTCAACTGGATTTTCAGGATTACGATTATTATTGTTTTCTTCCTTTGGAGGATCAACCAAAGGATCCTCTTGATTCAATTGGTATTGATTATCAAACTCGGGAGCTAGATTCTCAAGGACTTCTTGATTTCTTCTAACAATATTTATATCTTGATTTAGGTCTACCAATTTAGGATTCAAAGATCTACCTAATCGTGCATAAAAAATAATTTAAAGCAATTTAAAAACAACTAACTATTAAAAACAAAATAAAATCTTTTTGTATTTTTATTTTTTATAAAAACTGAAAATTAAACTAAATACTAAATTAAATTAAAAACTACGCTACCATCAAACTAACTACGTGGACTAGCTTGTCCCCGGCAACGGCGCCAAAAACTTGATCAGTGTTTTAATTAATCTTTTTCCTTGCAAGTGGACAAGACTATTATAGAATAGTATTGGAAGCAAGGGTCGAACCCAAAGAGACAAGTGATCACGAACAGTGCAATTTATCGATAGCAAATGATTAATTTAAAGGGTTTTTTTATATTTATTTCTATTCTAAACTACTATTTATATTCAGATGTTTAACTAATTAGCAGTAATTACAGATATGAAGATCTTATGGTGGGTGGCAATCTAGGATTCTGGGTTTCACTTGTATCTCATTTATGTTCAATTCATAATAATTATCATTCAATGTCTTGGGTTCGTTCACCAAACATAGATATAGTCTGTTGAACAATTGGTTCGGCCTCCATCCCCGCAAAATTCATCCATTCTATATCCTAAGCACAAGAACTGTAATCTAGCTGTCACCTAGATTTATGATCTATCTGTCACCTAGATCATGTATGAACCTGGTCCTAACTTATCACTCTCGTGCATCGATAGGTCCAATTTATTGTGTTTGTGAGCCAGTGTACGACATATGCACATTGGTCATGCAGTTATCCGCACCTCTAGGCCTTTATTATTTGTGATTACATTCATTTGTTCAAAGCAAAATAATATATGGATTGATAAACAACACAATCAACAAGCATTGAATGAACATATATGAGAATTAAAGCATAAATTCGATAGAAGTTACCTCCCACCTCCTAGATTATGGATGATTTAGTTCATCATAGACAATGAACATCACTTGGAGATGATCGGATACATGATTTGATCTTCAATACTTGAAATTACAAAATCTAATTATGATATACAATCTAAAAACTACCTAAGACTGCTTCCAGCCTATTTTCTATATGTTGGGCTCGGCATCTGACTTCAATATGTACTCGGGAGTTGTAATCCAATCGAACCACTGTGTGAAAATCCGAAAATCACGCATTCTGACCACCTTGCGGTCACAAGGTGTTGAGTACCTTGCGTCCGCAAGGTCTCCAGTGTATCTGGCCTTGAAAAGCTTGACTTGTGTCCGTACTGCCTACCTTGCGGTCGCAAGGTCTGATGTACCTTGCGTCCGCAAGGTCCTCAGAATCAACATTCTTCACTTTTCTTCATTTTTACTCTTTGGCCCTTCTTGAGATTTGTACTTAAAACCCTAGAGTTTTGCATATTTTTACTAATAACTCTGAAACTTACAAAACTCACCGAAAACATATATTAGTAGCCAAAAGCCTCATGAAATAGCATAATTTGAGTCATAGAAATATATAAAATCGACGTATAAAATACATCGATCAGTATTCTTCCAGTTCCGCCTTACCTTTAAAAGGAGGTACCTTCATTTTAATGTTTTTAATTTCCCCTCTTCTACCTTGCCTTCTATCCTCCTCGTATTCCCCCTCATCATCCTCATCATCATCTTATACTTGTACTCTCCTCCTTGGTTGGTACCTAGGTGGATTTCCTCGAGGTGGTGCATTGGGTATTTCTAATGTGGCTACTCTTCGGGTTAATTCCGCCATCATTTCCATCATCCTAGCCATCCCCTCACGAAGGTCTATTGGATTTCCTTCGCCTAAACCTCCATCATCCCCGTTACCCCCAATTGGTGGAACGTCATTAGTTTGTCCTTCTTGAGCCATGTTTTTTATTACAATTTTCAACCTCACAAGTGTATCACTCGTGTTTACACTCAACTCACACACACTCACACTCTAGTTTAAGATAGTCACCAATGCTTGAATAAATCAACAAATAGAGTCAAAGTGATTGTTCCGTGAGTGAATCAAGACAATTACAATCTAGGCTCCCTAGGATTCTTTGGGCTACGATGATAATTCAAAGCGAGAAACAATTCACTTGAAAGTAAGAAAAGAACAAATGCTATAGATGATTTATATGTAGGATGAATGTAATCTAATGAAGATAGCGTTTAATAAGTTCCCAAGCAATTGATGATATAAGTATGATGAACAAGATTGAATAAAACACAATTCCCAACTCAATTCCGTGTTCACTATTTTCAGATTTTGATTCCCAACAATTTCGGTCCTTCTCTCTTTTCTTTTCTTTTTTTTTTTTTGAATTTTAGATTTCAAGCTTCTGATGTGCTCGAATTTCAACAACCTTTTTTTTTTGAACAGGGATTTTCAAGAACAAATTGCAGATTTCAATTTAAGAATAATAAGAACATTCTCCAGATTTTTGTAGGACAAAGACAACAAGAACAATTTCCAGATTTTTGTTTTTGTTTTTCCAATTTTCTGATAATTTTGAAGAAGAAGAATATAACGAAAAAAAAAATAGAAAGATGAGTAGAACGAATTCGGGTTACCTCTTCGATTGGCTTTGATACCAATTGATGTGAATCCGGGTTCGGATTCGAGCCAAGATCGATTCGAAGATTAACGGACCCTTGTAGACGGACAAAGAACGCGAATGAAAAGGATAGGAGTCTCCCTCGACCGCTAGTCGCGATTGACTAGGAACCTGGGTGCGGAGAGAACCTTCGACGCGATTGCCGGAGACCCACGACCACGGAACGCCACAATCTTCCGACTCATGAAGATTGATAAGTTCAAGGTGGTTTCTAATCCAAGAAACTCAAATACTCTCACAAACTCAATTGTGGAGAAACACAAGTGTATAAGAACACTTAAACAAAGCTTATGCTTTAATATATCAACAAAGTTATCTTTACAATGAGTTTAGATCTGCCTTTTATAGGCTTAAAATGCAACAATTACTAAGGGATTAATCATGCTCAAAGCTGGTCCAACTTCGGAGAAGAAAACAAGAAAGACTGTCCAACTTTTAGGACTGTCCAACTTCAGGCTGTCCAACTTTAGGCTGTCCAACTTCAGAACTGTCCAACTTCAGGCTGTCCAACTTCAACCTTTAAGTTTCTACAATTATCAATTTGACCCTCCAATTTGCATATGAACTTCTCTTTATATACTGGATCATTGGTACCTTCAATTTGATTCCAAACCTCTCCCACAAGTTGAAGTAAAGTTGCCCGAACCCGCCTCACATAAACACGAGTGATTGGTCCTCTCTTTATGATCAACGGGTCTTGATTATCTTGACCCAAGCTATCTTGATTTCCATCACGTCTGTTGTAGCTTCCAAACACATACGGGAAAAGGACGAATCTGTTTTAATGAAACGGTGTTGGACACAAGCCTCGGACCAACAGACTTTGGTTATACTTCAGAAGTCTTCATAGGTAGACTTCAGTTCTGCACCACCAATAGCATACTTGTGAGCAAACTTGCCCACTAGCAGTTGTAGTAGACTTCTGAAGGCTTACCACACAGCAGCAGCATACTTCATATATAGGACATTGCATAACAACAGACTTGCAAAGCCTTATCAGTCTAATAGTAGTAGCAATTTCAAATGTTTTCTATTACGTAATTTGGTTTACATATTTCCCTCTCTCTCTCTCTCAATCCAACCCTAGTTGTGGACGTCATCTAGGTTTTTGTACCATCACCATGACTGCGTCCATGGCTGCTCCCCGGCGAATCAACCACCATCTCCTCTTCCTCTTCCTCCGGACATTACTAAGGTAGGGCACGTCCACAACCCTACCACTATCTCATATGCAACAGTAGCGACGCAATCTCCTCTAGGCCAAAACCCTAACCAACTTTCACGTGATGCGGCTTTAACTCAACAACCAACAACGTTGTCTTGTTCCATAGCACAAGTGACATTACTCATAAAATGGGATGAGGACCAACTATAAGGTACCAAGGAAAAGACAATATCAAAGTGGTGTTTAACAAGTATATGCAACCTATTGGGGATTCTAGCACCGACTTCATAGATTTTCTTGGAGGAATTGCTAGGTGTGGGGGTCATGCTTCTTTAGATGTTGTTTCATGGCACTTAATTCCTGAAACCAACCTTGACATAATTTGGAGGGAGGTTCGGGTATATATGTATCCATCAATCTTTATATTGTAAATAGTTAAATAAGGACTTGGTTTCCCATTTTAGTTTATGTAGAACTAATTACTATTTCTTATTTATAGCATAAGACATATGCTACAGACGAATATAAGAAAATACATGGTGAAAAATGATTACTTTATGCCAAACAAGGATGATCCTGAAAAACTTTTGATTCCACCAGCCGATACTCGGCTAGATCCTGATCAGTGGCCATTATTGGTCGACTATTGGCCAAGTGAAGAGGTTAAGATATGCCTGAGTTTATGTGTTGTTGAGGTATGTATCATTTTTAGTGCCAAGTATCTGATTAGTATTAGTATGGTATTTTTCTCTCAGACTCAAGCGACACGTAATTCTACCAATCACAAGCAGCTAGAGTTCCCACACAGAACTAGAAGGACATCACATGCAAATATTCATGAGGAGGTAAACTATACATCTATTGTTACATTGTTATATAAACTGCCAAATAGTGACATTATATCTATCATGAAGCACAATTAACATAATATGGTAGTGGTTGGGTTGTGAATTGGGATATTGTAGATGTGAAACTGTGATTTCTATTGGATATGATCACCCAATTAACTAAGTAGTATGAGCCAATTCAATGGGGAGTCTCTTGGAATAAAGGTACTTGTATTTGTGCACCACTTTTGCACTAAAGTTTTTCTTAATTTTCTTTCAAAGGACTCAAGGAAAAGGTTAGAGGTGAAATTAAGAAATGAAATTAAGGCATGCCACGGGTTTTTGATAGAATTGTTTGCAATTAAGAAGTGAAATTATGGTACGCCACGGATTCAGGGTGTTTATGGGAATGTGGTGTCTTATGCTTGGTATATGTATCAGATGCTGGGTAGAGTTTACTCGATTCTGCAGGGGAGACTTAATTGCAATTATTTTGAATCTGTTGTCCTGGTTGTTTGCAATTTTTAATCTTTACCCGAGTATGATATCAATATGTATCCTATATTCTTCTCGGTTACAAAGAGGGAGGTGCCAATTTGTAACCTGCTTTTTCATTAAGGTTTTGTTTGGTAACTTTTGGTGTGTTTAATGGCTACTAGCTCTGCTTTAGTGTAAGATAAAGGCATGTGACGCTATTCGTTGACTTTCTCGACAAACATATCTCTCTACATATAAAAGTTAAAGTTGTTTCTTACAAATTAATAGATAAAAAAAATAACTCTTCACCAAATAAACCCCCCACCATTTAATTAATAACAAAACAAGTAAATTTATCATGACAAAAATAACGTTTGGACAAAAATAGCCGCAAATATAATAAATCACTCACCATTAATTAAGGTCAAACAAATAAATTTGTCATATACTAATTAATTCCATTAATAATCAAATAATAATTTGATCTCTTGACTTGTACCTATTTTAAAGTTAAGTCCTGTAGTTTAGAATTTATTTATTTCGTCTTGTATTTTTATTTTCATATCATTTTCTCCCTCCGACCATTATCGTTAAAAATGTGTCCAATATTTTCTAAAATGACAAAAATACCCTAACTCAGTTGAGGGACTAAAACATTATTTGAAACTAAAAAATAATATGGTTTTACTTTCTTAAATGTGTTCAGTAAAGACATTATAGATGTATATGAAAATTTGTTACTATAATAATAGATTTATTGGTGATTATCGAGATATTGAGAAAATATGTAGAGTGTTTAGTTATTACCGTTGAATAAGCTAAGAGAAATGAGTTAAGAAAATGTGTCATAATGGCAATAAGATGAAGAAAAGGAAGAACCAATTGATGAATGAGTGCGTTTTGTTACAAAAGAAAGTTAAAATCTACAATTTACTTATTTGAATTTTCAGATTACTACAAGTGGCCTTAAAAACTATCATACTTGTCCTAACTTATAGATATTATAAACAAAACCACAGTTAGTACTCACAAATAAATGAGTTCAAAATATTTTACTCATTTCCATAACTGGGTTCCAAACCTTTAACATCTTTTTCTCTTAACTTGTTTGCTCTTCTTCATAGAAAGCGAGGTACTTACGTGTGAGAATTTCTCTATTCCCCTTCCATGGCTATCGACTTTCTTCTACTGCAACTCTCCTTTAATTGTAAGAGACTGTCACCAATCAACATTCTTTCAACTAAATTAGATTCTCTCCTTGCTTAGTACTTTGACACCGAAAGTGAATAGGAACTAAGAAATGAAAGATGTTCGATGAAAGAAGTCTGATTAATCAGAGGCTAAAGAAATTCTCTGCCTCAATTTGAGCAATGCGAGGTGAATGCGTTTCTTGGTGATGGTGATGGCGGTGCTGACGGCCGCAAGGATGGTGGTGTTAGGGGCGGTAGTGGCAGTGATTGTAGGGATGACAATAATGGTTTAGATGAAATACAACATTGTGAGATTTCTAAATCATCAAATTTTCAAATAACCATATGGGTTTCAGATTCAATTTGAAAATTCAAAAAAAATTGAATTTGAGTTTGTAAAAAGTGAAATTTAAGGTTGTGGTGGTGGTGTGTATAATTGATGGGTTTTTCAAATGAGTTACTTCGAAGGAAGGAGTCAAGAATTAAAAAAAGAAATAAAATCAAATCAAAAATTAACTTTTGAACTAATGATGAAATTTGAAGTGGTGGTGGTGGTGATAGTATATGAATGATGGGGTTGACGGAAGAAAGTGAAGGATATAAAATTAATTAAATAAAATTTAAATTTCATTTTTTGAAGTAATGCATTTTTAAACTTTAAATTTAAATATAAGACAAAGTATAACTAATTTTGGATTATTGAAATAATTTTTTTTTTAATTTGAAAAAATATTTTAAATACCAAATGGTAAACTAAATGATGAAATTATAACCAAATCTCACTTTGTGCCATAAGCATAATGACCAAAATAATCCTCAGGATTTTTCATCACTATTTTTAACGCTCATGGACGAGAGAGGACAAAGTGGGACAACTGGAAAAATCATGTATGAAAGTGAGACATCATAGGTTGGGAAAACATTATTAGAGGTATATGAAAAATTATAATTATAATAAAACATTTGTTGTTGAGTATCGAGATATTAAGCAAAGTCGTGGTGTTATTTATGGTTACAAGCAAAGCCCAAGGCACCATGAGCTTGTAACATTAGCCACCATTAGCCAAAAACAAATGTTTACAAGCTCATGGTGCCTTGGGCTCTTTCTTTGAGATTGACTCCAAGATTCTTCATGACTGCATTTTGGGTCGTTATCCTCCTCCTTGGCATAACATCTATTTCATCCGAGCTATTAAGACTATTTATGGTTTAATAGACTTCTCCTTGACTCATTGTTATCGCGAGGCTAATGTTGTTGCTGACTCCCTGACTAATTTGGGATGTGATCAGGGTTTCAATTATTCATTCTCTTCAGATATTGAGTTTCCCAGCTGCATTCGAGGCCTCATCTCGCTTGATAAGACTGCAACCCCTTATTTAAAGATCTCTTAATCTGGCTTAAGGTTTCCTCAGTTCTTTTATTTCTTGATGTTGCTTTTCATTTTCGAGGTTAGGCTCCTCCATCCGTCCTCTTATAAGGGCAAGGCTGGTCGTCCCCCTCTCGTTTGTCCTTTTTGTCTTATTCTATAAAATCTAGCAGGGTGTCGTTCCTGTTTCCCTAAAAAAAAAAAATAAGGTGATAGTGGTGGTTATGGTGGTAGGTCTATGAATGATGGGGTATAGATGAGAGAAAGTGAAGGATAACAAAATAAATTAAATTTATTCTAAATCTAATTATGAGACAAATCATAATGATAACATTGCTAACCTTACAACTAATTTATAACTCCTTACAACTAATTCTTCAAGGACAAAAATGTCTTTGTCTAAAACAATTTTGCGTTTCTTCAAAGTTTAGTTGTAAGGAAAGTAGTATAATTAGTTGTAAAGTGAGACTTTATAGATACTTTGGAAAATTTTTGTATTTTAGAGTGCACGTATATAGTTTGGGGTTGTGAGTTTGATTTTTATAGCACAATTTATCATTTTCTGAAGAGAGTAATACATTCCATAAATAACATCAACGAAGTCTTCAACAATAATGTGCTTATCTAAAATAATAAGTTTGAATTGTTTTTAATGTAGACACTGATAAAAGGGAATGAATTCATGTTTTACATAAAAAAAAAAGAGAGATTTAAAAATAACAAATACAAAATACAAAAGTGTAGGATAAGTCTATATACAATAACTAAAAGCATACATTATAAATGACAGAAAAACAAAGTATCAAAAAATCACACAACAACACAATTTATAAGTTTAAAAAACTATAAAGATTAAAGCATAAAAAAATATAATAATTAAAAGTAAGCAGAAAAGTAAAAAGATTAACAAATCACTTTAAAAAACCATTAACATCACGTTAATTCATCATGTGCAACGCACATGAACCTTACTGGTGTGTAGAAAAGGGGGTAGGTGCTTGCTAATGCAATACTAAAAGCAAGTTAAAGGAAAGCATGTCCATAGTTTGCAGATAGAGATAGATTTGAGATCAGAGAAGGACTACTGCAAAAAAATTTAAAAGAAAAAAAGTCCAATTGTGAGGATCTTCAGAACCATTCATGTAGAAGCATTTTTTTCTTTGGAACAGAGCTAAATGAAAGCCCCTCATCCAGCAGAAAGAGATAGAAGTGCACTGTCCAAACAGGGCTGACATCTAGACAGATGGTGAAATTTGATCCTCTTTGATGTACTTCTTTAACCAGCTTTGAGACATTCTCCATCACATAAATGAAACTCCCAAATGTTTTGGTTTAAGATCTTGATATATTGGTTTTACTACTACATATATTCATTCTAAAAGGAGTCATTCTAAAAGTAGTCCCAGTCTCCATTACCCACTATTTTCTTAGGCCTTATAATTATAACTCATTACTCATTAATTCATCTAACCAAATTCATTAATTACTCAATCTAATCCATTAATATTTTTGAATTGAAGCGGGTAATCCATTTCAACCCAATAATATTAACTGTTTGGGTTGGGTTTGGTTGGGTTAAAGGGGGTCGGACCTGTTACCCATTATGCCCCGTGACTTTTTATGTTATGAATTTATGTTTTTTGTGGGAAAAGTTGGGTTGAGACGGATCGACCAGTTTTAACCCGTTATACGTTTTAACCCGACCTATTCTGATCCAATACATTTCAACCCATTTGATATTTGGGTTCTAACGGGTTTCGACCCGTTTAAACTCATTATCTATTTCAACACAACTCACTCAATTATGAAGTCTATATGTTCTGCATAGACAAAGTTGTACAAGACTATTTTAATGATATAATATTTTGGTTGATTATGTAATGGCTGATCAACTCGGAAGTTTTATTCCCTTGAGATTGCTCTTAAATGTTGGTTGAGTGAATATTAAATTCCTTCTTAGAGCATCACCATTATTATCTTTTTCATTTTTTATTGCTTGGAGAAGTGTGAAGATAATGCCAATTAAGAGAGAGATATAGACAACTAGGAGAGAGAAATAGATTTTACTTCCTCAATAGGAAGTTGGCCTTGGAGTGTGAGGGGAAGGGGGCGGTTGGTTTGGGGGAGGGGGGCTGTCAGAGAGAGAGAGGAAGAAAGTAGGCGGCCACTTGTGGGGTGTGTGTGGGGGGGGGTGTTTGAAGGGTTTTGTTTTTTAGTAAATGATGTTAAATTTAATATTTTTTTGTGTAAGAAGTTGTGTAAGAAAATTATATAATGTGAAAATATAATCTTAAATAGAGAAGAAGATAAAAATGTATATGTGATAATAAGATCGATTAAAAAATTGTGTAAAAATATACAACATTGGGAATGACAAAAGGCATTCATGTGACTGACATAAGTTGTTAGAGAAAGTCATTCTTGGTTTGTACTCTTTCAAAAACCAATAATTATAGTTTTTTTTTAAAGGTTGGACATGACATAGATCGTACTAAAATTCTTAATTTTTTTTATAATTTTTAATGTCTTGAAAAACTATAATTATATATATATATATATATATATATATATATATATATGATGTATTTTGTGTGACTTGAACAAAATATACCTCTGGTGAGACTTGTATATGTATTTTGTGTGACTCGAACAAATTATACATCTGGTGAGACTTTAAACACCCAACCTCTCGGTTGAGAGTAATAAAGTACCATGGTGCCTCTGGTAGAGTTTGAACACTCAATCTCTCCGTTAAGAGAAGTGGGTAGCTAAATTGAGCATTTGTGTAACACTTGAACAATAACGGTGTCTTTGAAGAGGCTTGAACACCCTACCTTTCTAATGAGAGTTATAAAGTTCAGAGTGTCTCTAATAAAAATTAAACACGCGACCTCTCTATTAAAAGAAGTGAATAGTACCAATTAAATTAGAGCTTGTTGATAACCAATAATTACAGTTGAAGGCATACTAAGGCTTGAAAGTAAAGTAAACATAAAAACTGTTCTCATGCTTTACCGTTATAAGACCATCTCCAACCCAAAAACCCCAATTTGGGTCCAAACTTACCCCAAGTTGGGACAGTTTTAGCATTATCCACTATTCCAACTCCAATCTTTCACACCAAATCTTACACCAAAAAGAATATTCCTTAGCATATTTTATTTTGATTTTCTACTATAATATTTAAAATTGTAATTATTAAGATTATACAATTAATAATTATTATATTTAATAAGTTTATTTTTATAATATTATTTATATAATTAATTATATATTAAAATTAGTGATTTAATATATTTTAAATTACAAACCATTTGATATTATTTATATAATTTAATATTATTTCAAGTTGTATGTCTTTTTTATTTTTAAGTTGTATGTAATTTTTATTTTCAAGTTGTATGTCATTTTTAATTTCAAGTTGTATGCCATATTTTATTTTCAAGTTGTATGTCATTTTTTATTTTTAAGTTCTATGTCATTTTTTTTTTCAAGTTGTATGTCATTTTTTTAAAATTACATTATTAATATTTATTACATAGCTATTATTAGTTATTAATCAATTAAAATATTTTTAAATTCATAATATAAATTATGAATAATTTTTTGCATTTAAAAATCAATTTGTTGTATTTAAAAATCAATTTTTTATTTTAAAAAGATGTGGGTCCCATCAACCCCAATTTGGGGTTAAGATGAATAGTGTTGCCCCAAATTTAGGGTGATTCAAATTGGTGTAAGGTTTGGGGGTTGGGTTGGAATGGATTTGGGGTAAACTTGGACCCAATTTGGAGTTTTGGGGTATGGGTTGGAGTTGCTCTAAGACATGGTTTTGAGACTTGTAGAAGACGAAAAAAATCATGCTTTAAGTTCTATTTATATCAAGAGTACAATTTTGATAAATACCTATTTGTCGTAACCCCCCCTCCCCCCCGGTCCTAGTCTCTTCTTCCCAAATACTTAGGCGCATTTAGATATTTCAAAGTCAACTTGACTTGTTCCCAAATGCAACTATAATGTGGATTTACTTGTTTTCTCAAAAATAATAAAACATGAGTTTCGGACTACTTTTAGTTTAATTTAGGAATTTTTTTTATTTTTATTTTTTTTAAAAGGTTAGAGGGAACATCGACCTTACCCCCAACCCTTATTTTTTATTATTTTAATGTCTTGAAAAGTGCAGTTATAGATATATGATGTCTTTAATGTGATTAAAATAAATGGTGTCTCTGCAGAGGGTTTGAATATCCGACCTCTCAGTTGAGAATAATGTTGTACCAGGATGTCTCTTGTAGGACTTGAACACCCGACCTCTCCGTTAAATTAAGCAAACAGCTAAATGAGACCTTTAGGTAAGACTTGAACAATAACGTTGCTTCTGAAAAGGCTTGAACACCTGATATTTATATTAAAAATTGTAAAGTTCAAGGTGTCTCTAGTGAGATTTAAACACATGATCTCTCCGTTATAAGAAATGAGCAGTACCAGTTTAGTTAGAAATCATTAATAATTTAAGAAGATTTTAGTTTTATTCTCAACAATTACATAAAAATACATTAAATAGCAATTCAATATGTGGTTAGACTGACTCGAAATGTTTGAATGATTTTCTTTTTTAGGGACGGAGGAGTAGAAAATTCCCTTATTTTCTATGGGAATCATAGTACCTAGTTTAGTTTAGTTGTTAATGTTATAGGTCCATGATTGACATGTGATTTGTAATTTTTATTTTTTTTAGTTTTTGGAATAATCTTTTTTAAACTGAAACATATTTTATGTCAAATGAAAAGAGCATTAGTGCTCAACCTATCTGTAATAATTGTACTAGGCTATATGGAAAAAGAGGATCCCTTAGGGATAATGTTACTAAAAGGTTCCATTGCAATGACTCATTGGATAAACTATGTGTTTTATAGAATCCATTAGTAAGATTTTTATCTATTATTTCCTTATTAATAGTCCTTAGGATAAATTGTGCAATCAATAGCTATAATATAACTTTAAAACTCTCTTCATACACTGAAAGAATGAGATCTTTTAAAAAGCAAAATCCTTTTCTTTCTTTAAAGATTATGAATGAGGAGTGGAGAAAAGTGTGATTGCCTTTGTGGGCTTCTCATAAGCTTTTATATTCTCTAGACTACTCCATTACTCCCAACAAGTGTCTACGGCTCGTTTGGTGTAGTATTTTGAAAATATAGTTTTTTCAAAATTTAACATTTCTAAAACGCAATAATTTCAAAACGCATTTTTATTTTTATAAACACGTTTGGAAAACTATTTCAAAATGTTATTTTTCATAAACAAAATAGTTGTAAACACAACGTATTTTTAAAATGATCCAAATTAGAGCGTTTTAAAACGTTGCACACTTTTAAAACGCGACATTGAAATATTTTTAAAAAGAAAACACTGTATTTTTTGTTAATATTTTGACCTAAATGTTCCATCAAACAAAGACTCAATCAATAGTAGATGTGCAAAAGAGCTTTAAAAGAGAAAATACAGAGGACAAAAAGATCTAGCCTTGGAATAATAGTGGGACTCATACAATCTTTTGCCACGAAGAATAGGGGTACTAAGAGCATCCCCATTGTTTCCAATGGAAACTTCTTATAGCTTTGGAATGTGTGCATAGTCGACATTAGGATTTGAATTTGGATCAATTAGAAGAGAGAAAGAAATAACTTCTTAATTAAGAAATTGTTTTTTCTTAAAAAATGAAGGGAAGTGGGCGGCTGTGTTAGGGGGGTGTGGGGGGGGGAATGGTTTTTTATTTTATTTGGGATGGTGTTAAATTTAATATTTTTTGTGTAAGAAGATTATACAATTGGAAAATTTATTCTTAAGTGAGTAAGAAGATAAAAATATGTAAGTGACAGTGAGACTCAGTTAAAAAGTTGTATAAGAAGTTAATGTTAAATTTAACATTGAGGATGCTCTAAGCAACTCGCTTATGTCTCGTAGCAGTAGGGAATTCTTCATGATGGACAAAGACTTCTTTTCCTTAGTTTCTTACTAATGTCGTGTGGCTCGAAAAAAGAGAAAGCGCTTTATTTAGATGTCTTGGGTTGAATATGTTGTATATTGTGGAATTGGTTTGTGTTTAATTTATCTATATAATGTAATAATTATTTTTTTATGTTAAATGTAGTGATTTAATTTAATCTCTCTTTGTATTTAGTTGTAACTATTTTCTCCTATTTTAAACACATGCTAAACTATAAATATTGCACTCCTATCCTTTTATCTTGATTTGATGTTACAAAACCATTTGCGCATTAGTTTAGATTTTACTTGTTTTTTTAGGTTGTTTATATTTTTAATTTTTAATTCATTTTCTTTTTGCTCAAATATATTTAGTTAGTCCAATTTTGGTACAGTGAAAATTACGGACATTTTATGTGGGATCGATAACTCGTATTTATATACACTTTATGACTTGAAACGGTCGGGTATTTCTGTCCGAATTGCGTTTTTGCGCACATCAATGCTTATGGTTCACATGGACTTGGTTGCGTTGCATATTGGTAATTTGATGTCCATGTTTTTACCTAAGAAATCTGTTCCATATTGATTGCGTGCTAACGTGTTCATTAAAACACAAAGTAAAAATGATGTGGTTGCATACCTCGTGATGATACTAGAAGCCTAGTTGTAAGTAGTTTAATTAATATTTCTCATTATTATATGGTTTCATTAATTTAATGTTCACGTATAAAAATACTTTTGTTTTTGTTTTCTTTTTAGGAACGGATGAATGAAAAGTTAAACGAGGTACCTGAACAGAAGTGAACAGAAGCTTATAAAGAACATGTTTTTGTTGAATTCATAGGGACCGATGGACATGGACGTGTGATAACTTTTGGTTCTGGACCATCTTCTTGTCATGTTTTGGGGGCTCGGTCATCTTTAACAACTACGCCCTCTTTTGAAGTAATAGATAATTGCTAATGGAAGCTAAGGTAGCGCAAATAACATCTAATAACGAAAAGAAACAGCAGGAGTTTGACAAGAAACAAATAGAAACACTTGAAAAGGTGGAACGTATGCAACGCTTATTGGAGGTACATGGGCTACTACCATTGTCACCACGACAGGTATACCCTTATCATGTTCACCCTTTCATTGAGTGGTTAATTTTTTGTCGAATTATTTCTTATTATATTATTTTTATTATAGGCTAAAATCAACCTTCCCAATTCTCCGATGGATGACTTGAGCTAACAAATTTTAGGGATGACACTTTATTTTTTGAACAGATGTTGATACAAATTCACAGTTTTTCTTTTGAATATGTGCTAATGCTTTTGATTTGGATATGTTGATATATGCTTATGAGTTTGTGTTACTTAATTAACAGGCATAACTTTGTATAGGTATTTTCAAGAAATGTAATTATTCTCTTTTTAATAATGTATGGTGGATTGATTATTACAATGCAACAAATGGTGGGCTAACTTAGTATTTTTCTTAAAGTGTTTGCTTCAATCTGAATTGTGGGAATGTAATTAATTAGGAAGGACACAACCGTCCCAAATACTTTTTGGTAGGGCATAACCAACCGTGCCAAATGTAGGTAGGAATCAAACAAACCGTGTCAAATATATTTTGGTAGGGCACAAAAAACCGTGCCAAATGTAATTGGGAGAGAAAATACAATCATGCCAAATGTAATTGGGAGGGAAATAAAATCGTGCCAAATGTAATTGGGAGGGCAAATACAACCGTGCCAAATATAATTGGGAAGCCAAGAAAAACCGTCCCAAATATAATTGGGAGGGCAGGAAAAATCGTCCCAAATACATTTTTGGGACGACATTTTGAAAAGCGTCACCAATACGCGTCAATCAGTACAACCATGCAAAACTGTCGTCTTTTCCATGCCAATACTTTTTGGAATGGTTTTGGCCCGTGACAAATGTATTTGGCACCTTTGTATTTGGAAGGGAGGCAAAACCATCCCAAACACCTTTTGGGATGGTTTTGACCGTATTTGGGATGGTTGTTGGCCGTCTCAAATACTCATATTTCTTGTAGTGGTGGGCAACCTAATTCTGTAGGTCCAACCATTACAGCATAAAAAAATTGCATCACTAATATGTTAAACCTCAAAAATCTTCCTCAGCGTTGTTTATCTCGAATTTGGGATTCTATCTTATCAATGACGTTCGCTTATTTATCAACGCTCATTTACTTATAAACTCTCGTTTACTCATAAACTCTGTCGTTGATGGGCTCTGTAGACACTCCAAATTCGTACCCCTATTTATTAATATCCTAAAAAATATATAATTTAAAAGTTATAAATTGATTAACAAATGTTAAGTTTCAGGAGGGTCAAAGCATCAAAGAAGAATCAAAAAGGAAAGGACAAACGATAACAACAGGGTAGGAAATGAAAATTCCCGAAGCAAACAAGATTGGGCGCCACCCAATAGCATTTTAGGCGCTGTCCAATACCAAAATGGGCGCTGTCTACCTTTCTATATAAGGCGACGATCATTTCCGTTTTAAGCCTCCTACTGTTTCCTCTAAAGTGCAACCTTTTCAGCGTAGGGTACAGTCACTTCAATCCCAAATGCAAAATATATGCGTCTTCCTTCGTGGTTAAGATTGCTCCTTCACTTCTTATAAATAGAAGGCTTCCTCAGTTCAAAAAGAAAAAAAAAGAGAATTTTACACAAAGAGAGAATTTTAAATAGAAGGCTTCCTCAGTTCAAAAAAAGTGAATTTTACGAAAGAGAAATTTTACAGAGAGAAGTTTACGCAGAGAGTCCTACAAAATGCTTTTAAGTTGTAGAAATCATTTCTCCCATTTAGGTTGAGTAATCCATCCCTATACACTTATAACCACCGTCCAAGTAGAAACCTAGTTAACTGATTAGGTTCTCACCCTCAATCTGGTCGCAGAAAGCCGCCAATGCAACTGTTACGCCACCGAAATTCAGACACGACATCAGCAAAACTCTACAAAAACAAGGAGTTACGTCGCCAACATTCAGACACGTCAATCAACAAATATAGCAGTCACGTTGCCCAAATTCCAAGGTGAAAAGTAACAAAAACAAGCAATTACGCTGCCCAAATTTAAACAACAACAAACAAAAAGACTTCCTTTCTCGGAAGGACAAGGGAAGCACAGCTAAAAGTCTACCTAAGCAAAGTTGTCACGGGTATAAACCCTCACACTTCAATAGGTAGGTACAAAAGTTATTTTCATTTCTGTCTAATAATATGATATAAAATAATTTGTTATGCTGGTATATTTTTTATTGTAAATAGTTATAAAATAAGTTGTTATTATAGTCTAATTTATATATACTTTTATTACAATTCTAAAATATAGTTGTTACGACATTTCCGTATATATATATATATATATATATATATATATATATATATATATATATATATATATTATTTATATAAAAAAGACATATTTAGCTAAAACCTCATTTTGAGATCGAAAGGCCGAGTTGAGTGCATAATCTCTTCCTAACTTGTAAATTAGCCTCTGAACCCATATTTTCTGGTATATTTGGTTTTTATCTGTTTAATCCATAAAATAGAGGTGACAACCCTGTTAAACACATTTTTTAGTCCTGGCGAAGCCAAGCATTCTATGTTAGCCGAAGTTTAGAGGCCGCTTGATTTTCAGTAACGAGGACGGGCGTGAAACGGGGCACTCACAATGAGGTAGGTAGCTGTTTGGAAGGCATAAGACCAAAAGGTGAGAGGATGAGATGCTTTAGACAGTAGGGAGAGACCAATTTCAATAATGTGACGATGACGTCATTTTGAGAACCCATTGTGTTTCGGAGTGTGGGGTGGCAAGCTGAGATGTAAGATGCCATTCACTGACAGGTAAGCGACGAGGCTAGTGTCTTTGGTGGGACTAGTGTACTCACCACCATTGTCTGAGTAAAATGTCACTATTTCCATTTTGAAAATGTTTTCAATTTCAACTAGGGTTTTGAAGTGAAGAAGGATAGTGGCAACCTCAAACTTACGTTTGAGGTAAGTTTGAGGGGGTAAAGCCATATGTAGTGAATGTAGTGATCTGCATAGATCACATTGTATTTGAAGCCATCAACAAAGTGAAGAGGCGAGGTCCATCCATCAAGCGGAGAAGTAGACACAATAGTAGATTGAGAAAATTGAATTTTATGACTTTTATTGCATAAACAACCTTTACAATGAACTTGTTTAACATGAGTAGTGTCTAATGCTAAACCAAAAGTGGACAAGATATGACGTTGGACGATTTCACAAGGATGAACAAGACAAGGATATCAGTCATGGAGAGACACTCTTGAACTTGTAAAGGCTAAGGGTTGTGGAGTTGCAGTAGAAGTCAACGATTCATCCACACCATATTTTGATTATCCCGTCAACAGTATGCTCCATGTCAGTAGATCCTTTGCATGAAAAGAAGTAGGTAACAACTCAATAGAGGTGTTATTGGAGGTGCAAAATTGAGATATGGAAATAAGGTTTCTTTTCATGTCAGGAACAAATAAGACACCATGTAATTGAAAAGTGTGGGATGATGTGTTAAGGGAGGTGGAACCAGTTTTGGAGATAGATAACCTAGTACCATCACCAATGACCATGCGTAAGAGCCAGCATAGGAATAGTGTACAAAGAGGTTGCCAAGATCGGTAGTGACATGGTGAGAAGCACCATTGACAAGAAGTTAGCATGTCGTCATTAGATGCACCCTCGGCTACCACTTGGATCCATTGGACGAGGAGCGAGGTGAAGTCTGTGCAGAGGTATCAATTAATTGATAGTTGGGGCATTGGGAAACATTGTGACCTTGTTGTCAGCAGTCTTGGCATTTGTTGAGGTATAAGGTCGTTGTTGCTGAGGGCCTTGGGTAGCAAACTTAGGTGGGCGATTAGCTTCAAGGATTGTTGTCGAGGAGATTATGAGGATTGTAGTTACTGAGGAGACGACGTCTAGGAAGAACTGTGGTTCCTAGTTGTGATGGGGTTGGCCGAGGTAAGGTGCGAGAAGGAGGCGGAATGGAACTGCTTTACATTCAATTCACGGTTGATGAGTATCTCATGAAGTTCATCAAACGAGATAGGAGTGTCCCTTCGTTCGATTACGTCAACAATATGGCAATAGTCATCATCTAAACCCCCCAAGATGATCTCGATGCGATCCTCGTGGTCGAGAGTTTTGCCGAGAGCAACAAGTTCGTCAAATCTACCCTTAATGAATTACGTGTAATTCAAGATTGATTGAGAGCCTTTTGAAGCCCGTTTAAAATGGTCCTTGATCTGTTTAATATGGCCACGAGTCGGGTGATCATAGGTGTGAGATAGGGTTTGCCATGCATCACGAGTGGTGGCTGCTTGTTGGATGAGAGGAACGACCAGAGGAGTAGAGAGGAATCGAACAAGGGCACCAAAAAAAAGTTTGTCTTGTCGAATCCATGGTAGATATTTAGGATTTAGGGTTTGAACATCCTTCGAGAGGATGGTGGGAGGAGGACATGGGCGTGATCCATTTATAAACTTGTAGAGATCATAATATCCTATGAGGGTAGGCTCAACTTGAAGTTTTCAGGCTAGATAGTTGGTAGAGGTGAGTTGCGATGGAGATGTTTATGAGTTGGAAGGTTTGGGTTAGGTCATCGGGATTTTGGATGGTGAGGGTTTAGTTGACAGCGGCCATGGGAGCTTGTTGGTTAATGACATTGGGAGAGAAGGTTTGAGACCTTTGTTGTGATATCCCCAAAATTTGATATTATATTATTTCTAAATGATTAAATATTTGTAATTGAGCCTATATTAGTTTGGTTATCTTGGGCCCAATACATTATAGTTTGGACACTAATTTGAGTATAATTGATAATTGGGCCTATTTTGAATCAATAGTAAGCCCACTTCGTTTTGGTACACAATCGGGTGGCTTTATTTGAAATTGGGCTTGAGCGCAGTTAGTTAGCCATTTGATAATAATAATTGTTAAAAAGATAAATAAATAATAATCCTATTTATTATCGTAAGTTAATTACCATTAATAAGTCAATAATTAGGAGGATTTATGGGGTTGTTTGTTGCTGCCGTTGAAGAGAAACGGAGGACGGCTCTTATGCCGCAGTAATGGAGAAGATTAGAGGTGACAAAAATTTTCCGCACCCATTTACCCGTCCAGACCGTCCAACAAATAATGAGTACAAGCATAAGTGAAAACAAATGGGCATGCCCATTTGAGACCATTAATTATGATGAGCTAAATGACACCCACTTTGGCACCCATGCTAAAACTTATTCTCTTACTCTTCAAATTTTGCTAAGATTTTTACTCTCTCCAATCTCTTAATAATGTCGTTTAACATATAACATAATATATATATATATATATATATATATATATATATATATATATATATATATATATATATATATATATATGTCGTGTGTTGGATCCCAACCCCTCCCCCGATCTCACTTAGATCCACTACTGTAGGCTCTCCGTTCTCAAAGTAATTTTTATAATTTGATGAACTCGGGGTTTCAAATTATCTGAATTCATGAAATCATATTTTAACGCTCAATCAATTATTTTATCAATCAACATCAGTCCAACAATCTGGTCAGCATGAAACATTTAATGTTGGTCATCTTTACAAATTAGAATCTCCAAAAATTAGTATATGAGAATTTTTTTTAAATGAAAACTAGCAATGGCAGGATAAATTGAAAATATCATTACCTGAGGAAGATTCTTTGAAAATTATTAATTTCATTCATATATGTAAAATGTAACGTCTCGAGCCCGAATGTTTAGATTCTACGCATGGCCTATTGGCTGGGTCATTAAGCTCTTAGGTCGATTTAGATTTTAGGCCCCTCAACCATAATCACGCCTTAAAGTCTATAAACGATATTAGAGTCTAATGGTAGTGAGGTGGTCACTTATAAATACATACAAAAATACATATTTATTTTTCCTTTTTTTTTTGGTAAAATCAATGTTTTTGTAATTTTTGATTTTTTTTTGTTAAAGAATTTTTATTATTATTATTGTATTTATTTGATAAATTTGTGTCAAGTAGATGGGCGCCCATGCCCTTTTGTTGCCTGCACATATATGCTTATAGTTTTAAATGGACATTTACTTACCCATCCATTTGAGCCCATTGCCCATATGGGCGTCGCCCATGCCCACCCATTTGCCACCTCTTGAGAAGATCAAGAGGCTGCTCGTGAGTATAAAAAAGAGCTGATTGCCTCTAGTTGGTCTTCGACGTAAGCAAGAAACAACGAGAAAGAGAGAGTCAAAAAGGTTGGTCATGAAGTCTAAAAGGCTATGAGGTGTAATTGTAGAAACTAATAAAGTTTAGGAATAATGACATAACCTTTCCATTGATTGAATCAGATATACTGGCACCGTAGGCACGGGTATGAAGATCTAGTTACTAATAAATACAAAGATATTCATCTTTAATATCTCATTTCTCGCCATTCTCTCTCCCTATCACGCACACCAGCTCTTTTCTCGTCGCGAACACACCATCTTCTACATCCTTCTCAGACATAGCCTGTCACCACCGGTTGTCTTTGATGGCTTTGGTGACATAGCTTGGTTCAAGGTTCGGGATAGCCGAGCGCAGGCTAAGTTTGTAAATGGGTTTCAGTGGATGTTATTTTTTGAGTCATATAATGGGGAAGTGCGGGCCGTGGGAGGAGAAGCGTGGTTAGGCGGAAGGATGTCTGGAGAGGGGTGAAGAATGCGAGGTGGATGGTGGGTCATCACAGACAAGGGAGGCTCGATGTGAGGAAGCCGAAGTGGGTAAAGGGAATGTAATGGTGGATGAAGGATCAGCCGCTAAGGTATGATGCTCGGCAACTAAGGAAGCCGAAGAAGGTAGAGGAGCCAGCAAGTCACGCATGAAGACAAGTCTCCGGTGGTACGAGGCAGCGAGGATGTCGCGAGGAGGTAACCGTGTGTGAGTGGACTCATCAGGCGGGAAGAGCAAGGTCAACGTTGGAGAAGCGGAAACTCGTACTCAACAAATCGAACATGACGAGAGACATAAAGTTTGGAGTTGGTCGGGTCATAAGAAAACACTACAGAGAGAGTACTCGAGAAAGAGCGCAAGGGAGAGGGACAGCAATTAAGTTTGTGAGAAGTGTATGGTCACGGCTAAGGATACTTAAGACTGACCAAAACACTGAAGCTTAAGGTAGTTTGGAGGAGACCAAAGAAGTTTTGATAGGGAAATGACATTTGGAGTAGGTGTCTGAAGGCGGTTAATGAGGTAGGTGACGGTGAGAAAGGCATCGCACGACCCGATGGGTGAGAGGAAGGCGAGGCATTGGTCGAGAAAGGGAGAGACCGGTCTCGCCTTATGGCGATGGCGGCGTTCGGAGAAAGCCATTGTGCTCGAGAGTGTGGGAAGGGGAGGTGAGGTGCAGAGATGACTTTGTTAGCGAGGTAGGTGGCGAGCCCAGTGGTCTCGGCCTAGTATACTAGTCTCCCTATTGTCTTGTCAGAGTAAAGTGTGACAATTTTGTGTTTGAAGTGGTTTTCCACGGGGGCTTGAAAACAAGGAAATGTGGAGCGACATGGATTTCCATTTGAGAGGGTAGAGCCATATGTAATGTGTGTAATGATCAACAAATATAACATAATATTTGAATCCATTAAGTGAATTGATATGGGAGGTTCAAACATCAGAGTAAATAAGTTGAAGGGGGTGGGAGGAGACAATAGTAGATAAAGAAAACAGAAGTTTGTGACTTTTATTGCTCAGACACGCATTACAAAAAGAGGAAGTTACTCAATTATGCTTAAGAGAAAACTTAGACTCTAAATGACTCTGAACTGGAGGAGATGGGTGACCTAGACGATGATGTCAGTCAGGAGAAGAACTCTTGGAACTGGAGAAGGCAGTGGGCTAACGAGGAGGGAGAGAGATCGGTCATTCATACACAACATCCTTAGATTGTCCTGTCAGCAGCAAAGTCCCTGTTTGTAGATCCTTCACAAAAAAAGAAGTTGGTAAGAATTCAATAGAGGTTTTATTGGATGTACAGAATTGGGAAATAGAAATAAGATTTTGATGCATGCTACAAACAAAAAGAACATTATGCAATTTGAAAGTAGTTGAGGGTGTAGGAATAGAGGTTGAACCCGTTTTGGTAATGGGCAGACCGGTGCCATCGCCTACGACCATGTCATCGTTACCCAAGTACGACTGGTGAAGAGATAGATTCTCAAGATCATTGGTGACATGATGAGATGCGCCACTATCAAGTAGCCAGCTTGGAGGGGGGTTGCCCGTGGTTGTGGCCGTATGAGCTCGCAGGTGCCAGTTGTTGGTTGTGGACGAAGAGCGAGCAAGCGTGGGTGCGAGAGCTTGAACAAGGTGAAAGGAGGACAACGTGAGACCGATGTGACCCACATTTACTGCATCCTTGACATTTGCCAAGGTAGGGAACAGCTGAGATCGAGATTAGAATTTAGCGGCGAGGGAGCTGGAGTGGGTTGGTGTGATCGAGGATGCTGAGCAAAACCATGTGACCTTGTCAACATGGTGTTAGCCGTGACTGGGTGAAGAGTTGGCGCGGATTGCTTCAAAATGAGCTCGCGGTTGATGAGCTTCTCATGTAATTCATCAAAAGGTATGGGAGTGTCCGACCAAATACGTCGATGACTGGCGATAGTCCTCGCCCGAGCCGCCCATCACTTGTCTTGATGAGATCCTGGTGGTCAGTGGTTTGCCGAGGCGACAAGTTCATCAAACTTTCCCTTGATGAAGTTGCATATACTTGAAATTGACTAAGTACCTTTAAATCGCCCGTTTGAG
This sequence comes from Codonopsis lanceolata, assembly GCA_013146195.2. Lineage (NCBI taxonomy): Eukaryota > Viridiplantae > Streptophyta > Magnoliopsida > Asterales > Campanulaceae > Codonopsis > Codonopsis lanceolata. The sequence continues at coordinate 495 of JABEVN020000780.1, read as the reverse complement.
TTGGTCCTCAATTTGTTTAATGTGCGCAGGAGGCGAACAAAGGTGTTAGCGAGCAGGCAGTCATCAGTGGTGGGCGCTTGCCTAATGGCGGCACAAAAGCGGGGTGAGGAAGCCGATAAGGGCTCAAAGCCGGCTTGTCTGGCGCGCCCACCGGGATATAAGCCGGTTAGGGACGAGGCGTTGTTGGCGATGATGGTGGTTGGAGGGCAGGGGAATGTGCCATCGGCCAATTTATGGGATCGTGCAAATGGCGTGGATTCAACTTGAAGCTTCCATGCTAGGTAGCTAGTAGGGGTGAGTTTAGTGATGTTGTGGTTGGAGATGTTGATGAGTTGGAAGGTTGTGGTGGTATCGGTGGGGTCTTTAATGGTGATGATGTTGGAAGCCATCTTGAACCTAGGATGGGATGGTTGTGAGGACTTTAGGGTTTGCAGTGAGGAGATTATAGGTTTTAGGAGCAAGGCTCGATACCATGTAGAAATAATAAACTTCATG
>JABEVN020000779.1:0-28170 GCA_013146195.2 Codonopsis lanceolata | reverse complement strand
ATCGATGTGGTTAGTTTCCTTGGCGGATCTAGATCGGTAAACATTATTACGTTCGAAATGAATGTTCCCGATCATCGAAGTGAGCTTCGTTGGGGGAGGTTTCAATAGGAGCGATTGCTGCAATGACTTAGCGATTGTATCACGGTGGGTCTTGGAAGCACAGGTAAGCCCAGATGGAAATGTTGGCTTGAGTTTTCTTCATCGAGCTAATAAAGGAATCTTCCACCGTTTTAGCCCGATATATACATTACTTGATCTTTTCAGTGGTCACCTCTTTCGAGGTTTTGGTAGGCTCGGCGGTCGGGTAAGGTGGCTAACATCTCCACCAACCCAAGTGGCTTTTTCATGTTACGGGTGTTTTGGCTACCAAGGATGGTGTCCCAGAGAGCATATTACAATAAGCTCTTTTTATGGATAAGGGTGGAGGAATAGGAATGAGGATATATGGAAGTGGGTGTTTATTTATTTCAAACTTGGGCACGAAGGTTTTCATCAACCTCAATCATATTGATTTGAGGTAAAGGGTTATTGACTACATTTGGTGCAGGTGGAGGCTTTTCAATAACCTTGTCATCTATTAGGTCTGGATAGCATGTTTGAGGGTGTAACATTTGTCGGTGAGGTGACCATTGGAGCGATGATATTCACGATCTTGGGCATGGTTCCAAGTCAAGGCGAGGATCGAGGTGGCTTATAATTTTCTAATGGCTTCAACACTCCTTGTGCCATTAGCCCTGCATGTATCACGAGGCGGGGAGCTTGCAGTTCATCAAAATGCCGGCTTTCCTGTTCGATTTAGAAGTTTAGCCGGGCCATTATTTGCTCCCATTGTATTGTGAGCGTCGACCCATAATACCATGGAGCAGAGCTATAATTTTGGGTAGAAAATGGGGTTGAGGCATTCCCTACCATATTGACTGGAAGTGCGGTTGTCTTTCCTTTGGAGTAACGGAAAGAACTAAAGTCGTATTGGTTTTTAGTTGGCGATCAGTATATCATCATCAATCGGGCTCCTATCTCACTATTTCTTTGAAATTGGTATAGGGGAGGTACGCATATGTTCGAGGTAAATGGGTTGGAGGTTTTTGATGAACATCCGGCATGACTCGCGGATCAGATGCATCAAGGTGCGTGCCGACTTTCTCTTCCACGTACCAAACTCGGCGCGGGTTTCTTTTTCCCAGTGCACGATTCAAGGTCCCTCCTATTTTCGGAATTGTTGTCTTTGTATCTTTCAGAATGCTTCGACTATCTGTCCCGGTATTCATGAATGCTGCTATCGGACGGCATTAACCATTGCTTGCGGCTCCTACCGGGGTGAGGTGAAAATTGGAAGCCATAGCTTCAAGCTAGCTCCCGTGGCATGCGGTGGAATAAGATCTTAAATGGGATATGGGGCATCCGGTCCGTCAAACTTTTCTATATCGGGCATTTTGAACTTTGAGGAAGTATTCTTGATGGTTGAAATGTTAGGGCCCAGTAGAAAATTCCCCTTTATTGAGGAGTTTAAGCATCATGGCCTTCATATTTTCCATGTCGGCCTCCATTTTGGTGGTTGGGGGAGTTGGTTTTGGTATATCTTGGTTGGATTTAGGAAAATTCGGGTTATTTTACGGTTGAAGGTAGAGATTTTGATTTGGTGGTGGGTTTTGGGCCGGTATATGGATGCGGGTTAATGGAATTTGGGCATTATAAGGATTAAAGTTGGATATGGGTATTGGGTTGGATAAAGGTCTTGGGTCATTGGGTTTGGATAATATAGGGATTTTGGTTTGGTTGGCTTTGGGTAGTATATGGATTACGGATTGGTGGGTTTTGGGTAGTGTATGGGTTACGGATTGGTGGGTTATTGGTAGCTTGATGGGCGACGGGATCATTAGGAGGTAAATATGTGGTAACTTGGCACAGTGGGTTAAAGCTCTTTGGGTCCATGTGTGGGCTATTTAGAATTGGGTTAGTCATAGGAAAAGGGAAGGTCATTTGGAGTTCGGGTGTTTGGGGAGAATATATGGTGGATAAAGGCGGGTAGGGGTAGATATTTGGGTAATAGGGACTTGGTGGAGGATTGAGATTTGGGATAGTGGTAGTATTTGGTGGGTTGGTGTTTGGTTGGGAGTTGGGTTTGGGCTTTTGAGATGTGGATGCTTCTTGGGGAATAGTAGGAGAAGAATTCACCTCACCCTTTGGATTTTAGACTACGTACCAAATTAGCCATTTGACTCATCGGCTGCACCAACCTTTGGTCAAACCATTCTGCATTCTTGGAGGCGGAACATACTGGAGCCCACTGAACTGTACCATAGTGCATTCACTTTCTTCTCCATCTTTGCTCGGATGCGTGACCTCTGAGGCGACATATGCGATCTGGCGATACCCTCGATCGATTTACGCACTATCTTCCCAGAATCAGGCAGCCGATCTTGTCTCTGCGTTTCCAAATTCGGGCCGGTCTCGAGGAAAATGGGGGTTTGGTAGGTATCGAGAAAGTTGGTGGAGGCTATACGGGCTTGAAGTACAACGTGCCTTTTTATTAATATTTTATTATTATTATTTTCATGTTTCCTACAATTGGAGGATAAGCACCTACTTTATTTTGGCAGTCTCGGGACTTTTAGGAATAGTGGATTCTTTCTCCATAGTATAGAACCACGTATTCCACACCTTCGACTCCCAGGACTAGGCGGTCCCGGGAAGGGCCTATACTCTTTCGGGATCCACCATTCGAAATGGTCTAGGTCAAGCATCTGAGAATTGTAAATCAGCCCCTGTTTATTGTTTATTGTCTATATATATTTTTTTGTGCGCAATAATTGCATATATATTTTTTTCGAACTTGCGCATTTTTTTTTTGACATATATATTTATATATATATTTTTTATTGATTTTTTTTTGACAGGGGCTGACCCACAATTCAAAAATACAAAAACAGTCGATGCGAAAGTGTCACGAAAAACTATATGCATTCTAACGTTGGCTCATGCGAGGGTAGGAGGTGACCATGGTGTAGGAGTAGCAGTTCGGAATATATTTACATGTGTGCACGTGTGTGCGGTATCTAGAAAGCAGTAAAATCTTTATTTATTTACAGATATACAACAGAAAAATAAAACAGTTATGGCCTGTCTTGCTGTTTGTGTGGATTTTCTCGGCTTTTTATGTTTGAGCGCAAGCAAGCAAGCACACCATTTTAAGAAATAGAAAGAAAAGTGGGGAAACTATCTATCCCTATTAATTACAAGTTTTGGTCCTATGCCCCCAAAGTAAAATGACAGAATGATTGCAGAGATGTACAAATATACAAAATAAAGTGAAAAAGAAAAATGGACTGGAATAAATAAATGAAAGAAAATAGAGGAGTAAAGCCCCACTCTTTTGTTGTGCTGCCTTAATTTATTGTAATATATAATAGATATATATTTTTTTTGAATTTTTGAATTTTTTTTACCTTTGTATATATATATATATATAATTATTTATTTATTTTTTTTTTTACTCTCGAACATGCCTGTAACAGATATCGGAACGAGACTGCTGCCAGATGGAGGATCATATCCACAAATATAGCCACGGCCGTAATGGGAACACTTTATTGAAATGCGTAAATTAATATAACGAGCATACTGCAGCCAGAAACAAAGAAAAGCCAAAAAAAGGTTTTATTTTATGAGTCTAGCCCTCCATTTTATTTAAAATAAAACAACTCCCAGTGAGCCGCACTTGTGAGTTCGGGATGTGCTCAGCGCCCGCGCCCTTGGATAGGGGTGCGGCGTGCGTGCGGATCACGGGACACCACCGCCTTGTCTCGTTCCACCCTCCCTTGTTTAGGGAAAGGCGAAATCCAAAGTGCGAGAGGAGTCTTTGTCTATATTAGCACGTTGGAATGTGCCTCGGTTGCCTTGAGTGGATTTTGTATCCAAAATGGGAACTAAAGGTTTCCTCATGTCAGGTTATCCCTTATTTCGGGGATAACATGATATGGGAATGCATTACCTTTCCATTCTCATTCTCCCCTTTTATCTTTCGGGAAAATAGAAGTGCAAGAAAAGATATTGCGGCCCCCACTTATGGATTTATTAAAATAGCCTTATGGCCCAATCGGATCGCTATGGGAGCTATGGGTTTCCCGCATCAAGTTATCCCTTGTTTAGGGGATACCGGGATATGGGAATACATCACCCCTCCATTCCGTATCTCCCTTTTTTTTTTTGGGAGAACAGGAAAGTGCAAAGAGGAATGTTGCGAGGCCCCACTTGGATCTGAAAGTTTTAAGTCGCCACCTTTATTTTAAGGCAAAATATAAAGGAAAACCAGAAAAGAAAACCGAGATATTTTAGAAAGCGGGTTCGGGGCTAAGTTACGAGTTGGGAAGGTGCTAGGCACCCAACTCGCCCTTCGATCTCAAAGCGTTTTTGGTGAAGTATGCTCATTGTTATATTAATCTAGCAAATAAATAAGGTCTTATTTTGACAAGGAAAAATTAAGCAGAGATACATTCGTGGCTACATTATTCTGGACTCATGGTAGTCTCCTTCCAATAATTACAAACACATTTAAGAATATTTGGCCATTATAACGGCTCTTTTACATAATATTTTCTAATCTAATTCGAGGCAGACAACGGCTTATATTGGCTACATTGTGCGGATTTAAAATACAATTTTTGAAAATAAAGTAAAAGGAAAAAATACAAATGAAATAAAAATACGCTCTTAAAGGTATTACCTTTTAGAGCGGTGGTGTGCTCGCTCTGTCCTTTTCGGGAGAGGGAGTCTTTTGTTTTGAATTGAGCGGATGACTGCTTGATTTGATTGATGTTTTGAGGTTTGAGCTTGTCAACTCGGGCGAGTGGCGGCTTTATTTGGGTAGGTTTGGCCTTTTCGGTTGGGCGGAACCTAGACTTAAGTTTTGACTTTTTAGCTCGTTACTCGGGCGGAGTAAGCGACTTATTTTGGGAATTTTGGGATTTGGGGTTTTGAGGTGGACACCTTAACAACTAGGCTAGGGATCACTTATAACATATGGGTTTTTGATTTGGCAGAGTTTGGACGGGGTTTGGAGACTATAGGGGCTTCCACTCACCTATCTCGCACCTCTCGTACTAATATTATCGAAGGAGGCAGCGAAATTGCGATCTAAAATCGCGTGCGAACCGGTGAAAATGCGAGGCAGGGGTCTCTATTTATAGTTGAAGCGAGGCCGATGGGAATTCTGCGTTTGTTTCCCGTCGCATTGGCCGCTTTTTTGTACCGAGCGCTTGAAGACTTGTACCCATTTGATGCGTGAGGCGCATGAAAGGAATGCTTGTACGGCCAAGCTATGCTTGGTGCGGCACCAAGCACTTCTCTGGCGGCACCGGCTGCTTTTTGAAGTTTGAAATTTTGTCATTTTAGCCCCTGCAGTTCACTGTTTTGCGCATCCTGCTTTTTCTTTCGCATTTTTGACTTCTGCAACTTGACATTTGTTAAGTTTTAACAGTTCTTGATATTTTATGTCAGTCACATACCAGGGGTACGAAATTGGGGTGTCTACAGATACAACTAGCTCCCCCGACTTCAATGTCGGCAAGGAAGAACCGGTCTCATCACCAACTTGGTTCACGACCATACCCATAGGCGCTTCATTCTCGCCTGCTCCCCAGGACTTGATGTGGCATAGAGCTCACATCCATTTCAAAATCTTCTTGTACCATCGCAACTGATGGTCCTACGGATCACATCGAAGTCTTCTTTGGTACTAACGGTAATCTTTTGATCGCCATCTTCCAAAGGTTAACTTGTTTCTTTCTTTGGCTATCCCGCACTTTTATACTGGCAAACTGCAGGCTGGCTTGGCTTCTTAACGTTCCCACTCCCTGGTGGGTGTAGAACTTTGCTCGCTGATGTGGAATTGATGCCACCATTTGAAACTTTGCCATGCTTGGCACACCCAAGATTATATTATAAGGGGACTTCAAATCAATCACCATGAAAGTGATCTTTTCAGCTCGCGTCTGGATCCCCTCATCAATGAACACTTCCAACTCAACCGTACCTTTAACCGGGACCTTATGGTTGGTGAATCCCTCCAATGTACCAGCATATGGCTTCAATTGATCCTCGCTCAGCTCCAACCCCTAGAAGCAAGAATAATACATCACATCTCGACCAGCGCCCGGTGTCTGTCTACCCGAGTCATGCGACCCAACCATCCACCGATCTTTAGCGATCAAGGACTTTCGCTTTTGCCACATTACTCGCCCTCGGCTGCGAGTAAGATAGAATAACTTGCTCTCCATCTGAAAGCGCAAACAGTCGATCTACAACTCTGGACAAAGAATATATTTGTTTTAAATTTGGGTCGGAGTAGGCTCTTTCATCCATTATAACGTTTATTACCCCTACGATCGCGGAGCTTCTTACGGGGGCATTCCCCTATTTCCTCCATCTCGTTTGAAAGCGATCCAAGGCCCTCATTAATCAACTTTTGAATGGCTTTCTTCAACGACGGCATTCCTCCGTTGTATGCCCATAATCATCATGATAAGCACGCCGCTTGGTTTGATCCGTTCGGCGGCATGCCGTCGGATTCATGCGAGGTGGATTAGGAGTTCATTCCTTATCTCGTACATGATGTCCTCGTCAGCGTGTAGCGTGTTGAAAGTCGGATCCGACTCACGAAGAAATTCTTTACGGCGGTCATATCGGGACTTGCTCTTATTATAACCTCCACTTCCGGCTGAACATTTCCTTGGAGTTTCCGGCTTAAGTATTCTTCTTTTTCTTCTCCTTTTTGCGTCTCCCAAGGCACGCCATACGTGTTCGCATGAGCATTTCCGCTTGCGTCTTCGGTTCACGCATGCTCAACTCTGACCGCAAGCCACCTTCACCTTCAAGCAAACCAGTTTCAAAACACAGAGTTACCTCCTGCTCGGTCAACCCTGGAACTTGCTCCAACACCTTGGTAAACCGCTCAAGGTAGCTCGTTGTGGACTGTGCCCCTGCTTAACCTTGGACAAATCGGCCCTTGTCTTAGCCAACGTGCGCCGGCTCCAAAATCGCCAAGAACTTTGCTCGCAGAGTCAGTGATTATTAATTGATCTCTGAGGCAACGCCCTCATCTAGGCTAAAACCTTCCCTTGCAACGCACCAACAAAAGCTCTAATTTTCAAAGCCTCATCTGAAGTCACCAAGCCAATTTGAGATTCAAACGACATCAACCAATCACTGGCCTTCGTTTTGCCTGTATACTCCTTAATATTTGGAAATATAAGCCCCTGTGCTGGCGGAGCATTTTCAATCCAGGGGGCTAGCGGGCTGGCTGACGTACCCAAGAAATTCCCATCTAGAGCCTTACCTTGCTCCCAGGCTTCCATTCGGCGTTTCAATTCCTTGAAATCTTGTATGTTTATGGTTGTAGGCAAACCACCCCTGGCCGAGGCCGCACTTGAGCACATAGGGGCCCTGTGGGGACCCATAGCCCCGGCGACTTCGAGTAACGCGCCCACCCGGCCGCGCCACTCTGACCGAGGCGCCCGGTGAGTTGAGCACCTAGTACAACTGATTGATGCAAATCCTTTTTCCCTTGGGAATGATGAGATAGGTGCCCCTGCGACCGCCTAGGAGAAGGAGTTCTTCGTCGGTGTACATAAGAACCCCTTGGTGATCGCGAACGTCGACTATGAGCACGAGATTTCCGTGGCGAGGGTGAACGAAATCTGCGAGCATGCGACCTTGGCGGGGAAGGTGAACGTTGACGACGGCGAGATTGAGCTGAATCCTCTCCAACTCGTGGTCCTAGCCTCGAATGAACACTAGGCACGACCCTGTGGCTAGCTTTACTGCCCTCTGGCTGCTCATGCCCCTTAGATCCCTGTGCTCATGGCTGAGAATGAACGACCAAAGGATTCATCTGGTTACCCCCGGTGCGAGAAACACCTGCCGCCTGGCTCGGAGCTGACAAGGCTGGTAAGGGGTCCAGCTCAATGGGCAATGGTGGTTTACCCATTGCAATCAACTGTAAATTGAGCTGGTGCATCTAACCCAGGTATATGGCTCTTTGCCGCAGAGCCTCCTCTCGAAATTCGTGCGCCAAGCCAACTGCTGCTTCAGCACTCCGGGCCAATGAATCTACTCCACGCCTCTGATTGAGTTGGTGGCGAGCATCATGAGGCGGAGGAACATTATTCCTAGCTAACTGATTAAGGCTCCTAAGTCGGGTGCATCTCCTCCCGACGACTGCCACTGCCACCATTAATTCCGTTTTCCGCCATTGTTAAAACTTCCAGAAGAACAATTACCAACTTGCACAGACGTACTACCGTAAAAACTTTTTTTGTTCCCGGCAACGGAACCAACTAATGCGTCCAAAAATCCTTGGATGCACTGGATCTGTCCAAACAAGATACCTGGCTTTCAACGTATCTTAAATCCTCAAAGCCCAAACCTACAATTGGATTGACAAACCGTGAACTAGGCAGGGGCACTCCCTGCAAAAGCCCTCCGGCGTAAGAATTAGAACAATAAAGCAATCTGAGGATACGTTTTTGCAGAGTTTTGGCTAGAGGGTTGAAATTGCATACCTTTCCCCTCCATTTTCCAAGGCTTTTATAGCTGTCGGAGAGCATAACTACATATAACTGTTCATAACTGCCCACTAATGATCATAGCTTTAATGGCGGGCACATTAACTGCCCCATTAACCTCCCCATTAAACACAACGGTCTAAATGGAGACTTTCCCGGACATAACCTTCCTCAACTGATTACAAATCTTGCCCGGACATAACTGTCCTCAACTGGTAGCAAATCTTGAATTAGCGAGCATGGCCACTCATGCTCGCGGCTTAGCTTTGTTCGTTGGTCGAGTCCCCAGCCCGCTAGCCTCTTGCTCGGTAAAGGTCGAGGCCATACTCGCTTGCTTCGGGCCCAACATGTAACACATAACTTGGGCCTATTTGGGCTAGGTAGTTCAGTTTATATCTTTTGTCAAATAACAAAGACAAAAATAGCTTCAGAGTTTGAATCAACCGTCGCCAAAGCATGAATGAACAAGTATGAACTATTCAATGCAATTGGTCTGTTCAACTACAAATCGAATGGTATTCAAGGATGATCACTATCCCCCATTTTATATCACCCACAAAAAGAGCATTTGGACACATTATAGAAGTAGTTTTTTAAAACTAATATACCAACTAAATTTAACAGAAAATGTTTCCTCCCTCCGTTCTGGACAAAAAGTCTCCGTTTGAAAGTCAAAAAATTTAAGAAAATAAAACTTTTAGTAATCAATTAGTAATAAAATGATATTTTTATAACTTAATTTTTGAGAATGAAAATTTTAAGTGAAACATCTCAAAATATAGTAGTGAATTCTTTGTCCGAAACGGAGGGAGTCCATTTTAAAAAAATTATCACTTAAAAAATGGTGTTTTAAATAAAAAGTCACACTATACGATTATGTTTGATTGTCTTCAAGCTAATAATAGAAAATATATTTATGATTATTTTTATTTTTAATTGATAGTAATGGAGTGCTGATATGACAAGTTATCAGGCACATGTTTGAATGTCTACCTATTTACAATTATAAATAGCAACTATTCATGTTAAGAGACCCCTATCATATGCTATTCACTTAGTGGACTTTAGGGATATAGTCTTGATTTGGGAGCCCAATGGGTTGATGAGTTTAGAAAAAAAAACTCCTAAAGTGGTTTTGGAGTGTTGATAAAATGGTTCATTGTGGAGGCTCTTAACACTCCACTTTTCCAAACATGGCACTTGGTTTAATTTTTTATTTACTTGTACACGGTGTTCAATCTATTGTACAATTGAGTGCCTTAATTGAATTGTTTTTATTTTTCTAGGAAAACGTATTGCCAAGAGAGAGAGAGAGAGAGTTAATTTTTATGAATAAATTATCACATTTGTACATGGTGTTCAATCTACTTGTGTACATATATGGAACTATTAATTTACTATGAACTACCAATTATCAATGGCCATAATTGACATCATTAATGTGCGTCCTAAGCCAAATAGAAAGAGAATCAAACAAAAAAAATTATAGTCTCTAGTTATGTGATTGATTGAATATTTACGTAAACGGCTTTTGAAATATAACAAGTGACAATTACAATTTTGTTTTGAAATATATTGGTGTAAACAAAATACATTATAGCTTTGGTCGGTCATTAATTAAAGAAATGACATTCAAATAGAAAAGATAGTAACATCCATAAATATATCTTTTTTGTACACGGTGTTTAATCAACTTGTGTACATATTAGGAACTATTAACTTACGTATGAACTTCCAATTATCAATGGCCATAATTGACATCATTATGCGCGTCCTAAGTCAAATAGAAAGAGCATCAAACAAAAAAAAATCCCAGTCTCTAGTTATGTGATTGATAGAATATTCACGTAAACGGCTTTTGGAATATGATTTCTTGATTTTTTAACATTTTCGTTGACCAACTGTTATATTTTAAAGATTACTTGTGTAAAAAATAATATGCACCACTAGACCTGGTAATTAAATGGGTTAGGTTGGATTGAAATGAGTAATGTGTTAAAACGAGTCGAAACATGTTAGAACCCAAATGTTAAACTGATTGAAATGAGTTGGGTCGGAACGGTTCGGGTTGAAATGAGCCGACCCGTCTCAACCCAACTTTCCCCCCAAAATATATAAATTCATAGCATAAAAAGTCACTGATCGAAATGGATAATATGACCGACTCACTTTAACCCAAGGTTCTAAAAATCGTTAGGCGGTCGTTAGGCAGCACACTAGCGCCTAGCGCCTAGGGGATTAGTCGGGGCGTAATCGAGGCCTAGGCGGGGCCTAGAATTAAGATATAATTATCATTTTTTTAATAATTTACATCAAAGATCAAACACATTGACTACAAATTTAATTTTTTTTATGTTTGTCATTTTATCAAACAATTGTCTATATTTGTAAAATGAACAAAAATATAAAAACTATATATATATATATATATATATATATATATATATATATATATATATATATATATATATATATATATATATTACTCCACCTACCTACTGCCCCTACAACCCACAGTCTAACATATCCTCCATAATATCTTCTCATTATAAATTATGAGTCTCGAGACAATCCCCTTCTTTTTCATCTTTTTTTCTTCTTCTTTCTTCTATCTATCCGACTGATCGACAACGTAGGTGCGGACCTGGTCGATTAGACGGCGACTAAGAAAGTCACGGCGGTAGAGAGGGGCCTAGGCTCCGCCTAGGCGGAGCTAGGCGGAGAGTTTTAGAACACTGTTTTAACCCGACCTGATCTGTTAATATTATTGGGTCGAAACAGGTTATTCGTTTCAATCCAAAAATATTAATGAGTTGGGTTGGATAATTAGTGGATTGGGTTGGATTGGTTAATGGATAATAGGTTATAATTGTCAAGCCTATACATCGCCAATCGATATGAAAATTTAGTTCTTTTTTTAATAGGTAGACACAAACTAACTAATCAATGTTTACCTAGAGAGGAAAAATTTAAAAATATTTCATTTAAGATTTTTAGTTACAAAAACCCATTAAAAATCACCGGTTACTTACCAAAGAAATATTTATTTAATTAGTTGCAATAACCTACAACAAACTTCTTATTACTTGTTGCCGGGAGATAGATAGGATATGAAATTAAATAAAAAATCAAAATTAGAGGAAAAAATATGTCATAACAAAACGATATCCATCCTTTATGTTCAGAAATAATGTTGTGTTTGACAAAACATGGAGATTAAGTGCTTGTTTGGTGGAGTGTTTTGACCAAAACGCTAGTAAAAAAACAGCATTTTCTTTTTAAAAGTGTTTTAATGCATCGTTTTAAAAATATGCAGCGTTTTAAAAATATACTATTTTTACAACTATTTTGTTTATAAAAATAGCGTTTTCAAATAGTTTTCTAAACATATTTATAAGAAGAAAAAAATTACGTTTTGAAAATATTGTATTTTAAAAACGCTGCGTTTAAAAAAACCGCGTTTTCAAAACGCTGCACAGACGAGGTCTAAGAAAAAAGATACTCCCTCTGTTCTGGATAAAGAGTTCACTATTCTATTTCGGGGTGATTCACTTAGAAAGTCCACTTTAAAAAATTAAGGAATAAAAATATCATTTTATTACTAATGTATTACTAAAAGTGTCATTTAATTAAAAAGTTTGACTTTCAATCAAAGACTTTTTACCCAAAACATAGAGAGTATTTCAAAATACTATTGAGTAATTGATTCTATAATAAATTTTAAATATTATGATTTATGTATTTCCACTATTACCCATGTAATAGTGTGGTCCATCAATGGGTCTTAATAAAGGCTCCGTTTGTTTCACGGAAAATGATTTCCAGAAAATGATTTCTGGAAAATAATTTCTGGAAAATGAAAAGATTTCGTTTTCAGGTGTTTGGTAAATCTTTTGAAAATATGTCGGAAAACATTTTCGGGTGTTTGGCAAGCGTACGAAAAATGCTACGGAAAACAATAGATGAATAAATACAAAAATATATTCCAATATTAATGCTCATATTGAATATAAGATAGTGTTGAGATTTAAGTAATTTTCCATTAGTAACTTCAATTTATCATTAGTCGTGTCAAATCAATAAGGTTCATCTTTTTTCAATCTAAAAAATACAAATAAAAAAATTGATAATTGATATGAAAAAAAATGTTTTAAAACAGAAAATGAACAATATTTGGGACGTCCCTAAATAATATAGTTTACACTAATTTTAGGACGTTGTGTGTATTTATTAAAATGATAATTTATAAATAGTGTGCACAAACTCCTTTTATATTTCTAAATAATTTATTTGTTGAGCGAAATATTGTGAGTGTATGTAAATATGTGTACTTGTAGAAGGGGACGGAGAGATGCTCAAACTTTTGGAAAATGACTTACGGAAAATGAATCCGTAAGTCATTTTCCGGAAAAGAAGGCTTCATTTTCCGTTGACTCGGAAAAGCTTTTACGTTGACTACATTTTCCTAAGGTTACCAAACACCGGAAAATGAGGAAAACGTTTTCCGTAAATCATTTTCCGTGAAACAAACGGAGCCAAAGTTTCCTAAGTAGGAAAATTATTGCACCGGGTAATCTATTCTATACACCGGGGGATCTCGGGAGTGTTTCGGTGATTTCCTATTATAAAAACATAATTAACTAGTTTTACACTCGTGCGTTAAACGCACAGATATATATCTTTTTTAAATAAATTATACATAAATAAAATAAAGATAATAAACAAACTAAAAAAGTAAAGAAAAAGCATGATGAATGGAACAAATTATATCGGTATAATTGATATCATTTAATCCAATATTTTATGAATTGCTTAAGTCATTTTCTTGTTCATAATTTTATATAGTTTAATAATTGATATTTTTTGTTATTAAAATTTAGGATCTTAAGTAGTATAAATAGTAATTATGATGTATATTCTTCTCTATATAGTATATAGATTTATTAAGTAGTATAAAAGAGGTAAATTAAGCTAGGTAGTCTAAAAGAGATAAAATCTCACTAAAATGCACTTGCTAAAAAAGAAAAATCATATTTGAGTATTATTATATATAGTAGTTAGCATGCATTGAGAACACAAATCTGATTAATTAATTATACAACTCTCAAGATTTATTGTAAATGTGCAAATATGCACATGTTGTAGAAAATACCAAATTTCTATATAGTAGTATTTAATAAGAGTAGCCACCCATGTAAAAATCTGTAAATACAAATATCTTTTAGTGCATACTTAATTTTCATCCGTCCGTTAAACACACGGGAAATTATCTCTCTCAATTAAATTATACACAAATAAAATGAAGATAATAAACAAAATAAAAAAATATAGAAAAAAATATGATGAAGAGAACAAATTATATTTGTATAATTGATATCATTTAATCCAATATTTTATGAATTGTTTAAGTCATTTTCTCGTTCATAATTTTATAAAGTTTAATAATTAATATTTTTTTAATTAAAATTTAGGATCTTAAGTAGTATAAATAGTAATTATGATGTATATTCTTCTCTATATAGTATATATATTTATTAAATATATAAAATTTGTGGTTGATATCTACTACTATGATTTAATTGTATATATTCTTATAATTTACCAATAAGTTATAACTAATTATGATTATTTGTAAAAATAATTTTTTTTGATATTATAATTTCAGATATGATGATAGAGACACAAAAGTTTCAAATACAGACAAGTCATATATAAAGATTTCCATAGCAGACTTTTTATAATTAATTGTGGTTATATTTTATTTGGTAATCACATGTATTCAATGAAAATGTTTTTTATAGCACATTTGTTCTTATTCAAATGTTATTTGCTCATTTTAATTAATTAGTAAATTAAGTATGCACTAAAAGAGATTTGTATTTACAGATTTTCACATGGGTGGTTATTCCTATTACTCCCTCCGTCCCTAATTAATTGTCCTGCTTGATCCGGCGCACAGATTAAGAAAAAACAATTGACTTGATTATTTATATTGGTTTAATGTGTAGTTTTCTTTAAAGCTCATGTGTATGTGACCCATAATTAAAGTAAGGTGAAAAAGTAAGGGTAAAGTGGTAAAAGTGATGTTCTAAAAAGGTAAGTTTCAAAGTGGACAATTATTTTGGGACGGACAAAAAAGGAAAGGAGGACGATAATTTAGGGACGGAGTGAGTAAATACTATTACATAGAAACTTGGTATTTTCTACAACATGTGCATATTTGTGCATTTTCAATAAATCTTGAGATTTGTGTAATCAATTAATCAGATTTGTGTTCCCAATGCATGCTAACTACTATATAATAATACTCAAATATGACTTTTCTTTTTTAGCAAGTGCATTTTGATAAAATTTTACCTCTTTTAGACTACCTAGCTTATATATATATATAGATGTCATAATGTTTCAACCCCCACTTGCCATCAAGAGGTTCATGTTTGGGGCGATAATATAATAAATAATAGTGCAACCAATGAAAATAAGATTAAAAAAGTAGATGATAAAAAAAGTAAAGTAAATAGAAGAAAACATAAAATCAGCATACATAAAATCCCAAATTAAAAATATGATGAAAATAAAATTCCAAAAAAAAAAAGAAAAAAGAAAAGCAAAGGTTGTAGTCTGTAGAAAGTAAGAAGCAGTAATCTGTAGTCGGTAAAAAAAAATTGAAATAATCGAACAAAATTACGAAAACTAGGTTGTATATCCCAAAAGAGTCAAACCAACCTCCGAATATAGCTAAAATGGGGCCGACGAACACGTTTGTCTATGTCCGACAAGAAAACTCTGGCGCCAGCACGTGGGGCATGTGAGACTTTTTCCAGCAACCTCCGACGATGGCAAAGGGATAGGTGAGTTCGCCAGGTTGATTAAATACCATCTGTGGCCTTAGATTTGATAGATAGTGAAGAATGGAAGCTAGATCTGAAAAAGAATCCATCAAATCTAGGTTGGAATCCGTGGACATAATCCTTCGGATCTGGGCTGGAATCCTTCGTTGCTCTTCTTCAGTCGCATTTTCAAGCTTTTCGCCTTGCTTCTAGGCGTGAAAGGCAACCGCCCTAGGTTGCAAAGACGAAAACGCCTCGCCTGAACATATTTGAGGCGCAGAATCCTCGCCTCAGGTGGGAGAGCCGGCGCTTGCCTTTAGTAACTATGGTCTAGCCTAGTTGTAGTGATTAATGGTAGTGGTTTAATTTAATAATAACAACATAAGTTCAAACCCTACCAACCATAAAATTAATATATATATATATATATATATATATATATATATATATATATATATATATATATATATATATATATATATTAACATAGCAAAACTCAAAAGCTAAGCAAAAAACACATTTTATAGGCCACAAAAAGTTTTTAACTCATCATGTATCAAAAAGAGTTTCAGATTCTTTACGCATTCACATAACTAAACATTTAGCATCCAAATCGTTTATCACACTCTCTGTCACATTCAGTATCCCATTAAATCTTGATCATACACATTTCTTATTATTTTAGTCAGTCTTCTTTTTATAAAGAAACATGTGAGGCTGATATTCAATAGGATAGAGGATGTGACAGAGAGCGGGACAAATGATTTGATTATTAGCACAAATGGTAATTGTTCTAAGTAAACATATATTTGACACCTAACATTCATACAACAAATTGGAACGCAACTCCAATTTGATTTAGTCAATGTTTACAAATTATTGTAAGGAAACATAACCTCGTTATCGAACATTGACATTTTGTTGCCCATGATGTCATCAAGGTAATTGACAGATCTAAATACAGGGATTATGAAAATTCGGGCAGCTTTCCATACACATCTCATAAGTGGGCCAACAAGGATTAGTTTCGGAAGGTTCGGGGCAACAACAAAATGGTAGTTTCACAGTACCACCCGTCTTAAGGCAATTTCGAATGGCCAGTCTGATTTTTTTGAAATAGGCGTACCTTCATTTCCATTTCTTTCAATCCTGCCTAAAGCAGTATAAATTCTTCCCCTCCCCCGAAAAAAAAGTGTTAATATAAATAATAAGGATAGTGTGTGTCTATATATATATATATATATATATATATATATATATATATATATATATAAAGAGAGAAAGAGTCATAAACTTACATTCACATGAAGTTAAAAAGATGAGGAAGATAACGCAGTAGAGTACAGCCAAGTGATTTTGGATGGATTTCATAGTGTGAAATGGTTGTTAATGAAGGATTATTATATGAAGTTGGGTTTATATAGCCATTGAACCTTTGCAAATTATGTTATCCATCTATTATACAATACAGCTCAGTCTTATAAAGAACGGCTGAAATTGATTATTTTATTTTATATCAAACGGCTGAGATTGATTATTTTATTTTATATCAAACGGTTGAGATTGCATATTTATACTTATATCAAACGACTGTAATTTATTCCGTTTGGCACATGTATCCCCCTGAATCAGGATTGTCAAGAAGATTCCTAATCTAATCTAAACTGTTTTTATCTCATATATAAATCTCATCTAAACTGTTTTTATCTCATATAACTGATTTTAAATAGGTCTCTATTTAATTTACGACTCATTATTATTTTACATTTACTCTTTTGCTAAGATTTTACGGTTTTACAGTTAATATTTTACGTTTTTATAGTTTTACAGTTTTATGATTGCAAAAGTTTGTATTTGTATTTTTTTTCTTTTTAATTGTTATCGTAATTAACTTAATCAATTAAATTTTTTTCCGACCCGTAATTTCATATACAAATTTAAATTTTTTTTTAAAAAAATGTAAGTTTTGTAATTTGAATTTTTTAAACAGTTATCGTAATTAACTTAAGCAATTTAATTTTTGTCCGACCCATTTTGTCCGGCCGCAATTTCGTATACAAACTTTTAATTAATCCCTCTGTTCCGGACAAAGAGGACCCGTTTGAAAGTCAATTTTTTTAAGAAAATAATATTTTTAGTAGTTCATTTCCACAGTATATTTTTGTCGGCCCGTTTTGTCCGGCCACAATTTCGTATACAAATTTTTAATTAATCCCTCTGTTCCAGGCAAAGAGGCCCCGTTTGAAAGTCATTTTTTTAAGAAAATAATATTTTTAGTAGTTCATTTCCATAGTATCTGCTTAATTTATTGATAAATTTTCAAATTGGCGTCGTGCCATCGGCACAGGCAAGAATACTAGTCTATAATACAATATAGCTCATAGTTGTGTATATGCAATTGACTAAATTTATTTAGGGGCTGAGATTGATTCCTTTACTGAGATCCTACGGTCATTATCACTTTCTGAGTTCACTTGTGTGAACGACGGTTAAGCAACTACCCCTTCTTTCTCTCCAACTCCCCCACTATTCACGGTTGGTGGCCGCTAATCCTTCCTTCACCAAACTCACGTCCCTTTTCTTTTCGATATTTTAATTAATTAATCAATTTTATGTAAAAAAAAGCGTAAGTTTTGTAATTTGAAATATTTGTTTTTTTTTCTTTTTAACTGTTATCGTAATTAATTTAATTTATTTATTTTTTTGAAATTAAATCCCAATTTAATTTATGTTTAAGTTTTGAATATTTCTATTTCATTTATTTTTCTTTTTAATTGTTATCGTAATTAACTTAATCAATTTAATTTTTTCCCGGTCTTCAATTTCGTATACAAATAAATTTTAAAAAAAATCGTAAATTTTGTAATTTGAAATATTTGTTTTTTTTCTTTTTAACTGTTATCATAATTAACTTAGAGAAATTATGTAACACCCCGCTTTTTCGTTAGCTCGGTTTGCGTGCTGTACTTGCACTTCTTTCTTTGTCGATTGTATGTTTGGTTTGCGATAGGGCTAGGTGTGTATGAGAGACCATATTAAGACCAAAACATTATTAAGAGACTCCGTGTAGTTGTTGACTTGCTAAAGTCACAAGTCGTGACTCGACGATAGTCGGAATGCGACGCGATTGAGGGTTTGCTTGCGTTTTGTGTTCGTGACCTCGGTTTGGGTCCTAGACCTCTATAAGATGGTTTATTAACATGTTTATATGTATTAGACTTCAAGTTGGAGGTGTTCCTTAAGTCTATCGATGATTTGGAAGTTTTGGAGATAGCGATCGTCTCTATCGCGTAGTTCGGGGATTGAGTCGTGTAATCGTCTCTCCTTTGGGATTCTTATTTCCCTATTTGTTATTCAACTTTCTAGAAGTATTTAAGCTTCTTCATTAGCCCTTAGACTTGCCTTAAAAGTCTCCTTCCATTGCTCGTTCGATTGCGAGTTCGTTCGTCGTTCCGGTTGCACGTTGTTGCACCCCTTCCCGGTTTCGCTCCGAGTTGTCTCGGGAGTTCTTCGGGTGTGTTTCTGACTTGTTTTGAGTTGGGTTAGACCTTAGAATGGTTGCCCATAATTTTGGGACCATTTAGGACATGTTTAGACCAAGTTTTGAAGGTTCAGAGGCCCAGGCGCCCGCCTGGCCATAGTGAGGCGCCCGCCTCAAGTACTGAGAGTAATTCTGATTCAGCCCAAGCCTCTGGAGATGAGGCGCCCGCCTGGAGTATGTTGAGGCGCCCGCCTCAACATCAGACACACATTTTCGGGATTTTTCCCCTGTTTTGATGTTGTACGACTTATACACCCAAACCCCCTATCTAAACCTTTCCTAAACCACCCTAACCCTCCTCACTTAAGTCCTAACATATCTAACTTGTTTTAGAGTGGATTAAGAGTGCATTAGTGAGTCATTAAGCCACCAAATCAGATTAGAAAAGAGACCACATTGGCTTGACACATGTCCCACTCAACATTTCACCTCTTATAAGCCACAAATCAGCCATTTGACTTCTCATTTGCTGAGAGCATTTCCAAAAACGTGAGAGAGAGTTCTTGAGAGTTCTCCCATGGCTTCTTGAAGCTTTGCCCTTGGTCTTCCCTCATCCATTCTCCATTTGCTCAAGACTCCTTCATCAAAAGTGTAGAGCTCGAAGAGAGGATCGTTTTCAACCGATTAGTTTCTTTCTTTGCTTTCTTGGGTGTATAATACTTGTAAGTTATCTCTTATCTCTTTGATTTTGTACTCATTGATCCTAAGGAAAACAAAATCTATGCTATTTGAGGTCAATGAGTACACATACTTGTCTTGTGTGATTTTTACTTGTGATTTGAGCATGTGAACTTGTTAAGAGCATGTGTAGGATGACTTCTATGATTATTGAAGTATATTGTTACTCTTCATCTTGTGGTTCTAAGATTATGAGCTTGCTAGAAATCATGTTTACCTTTTATTTGGGTTTATTATGATAGTAGGCATAAGTTTGGGAATTTGGATGTGTGATCTCACTAGATAATAGGAGTATGACCATTTATTTGAGATTATGTGATTTGTAAATTGGGTATAAGATTTTGTTGAGTTCTATGGATTTAAATCTTGGGAATCTAGTCCGAATGATTTTTGGAAAAATTGTTATAAATGCGAATGATATGTTAATTTGGGGATTTATGAAATATGTATTCAATGATGTGTGATTTTAAGACTCAATGGAGTTGTTGTAGGATTCAATATCATGATGGTGAGCCTTAGGTTAAAACCCTACGATGTTTGGGTTTGGTTGGTTTTGATTGTGAGCACCCAAGCATCTTAAATTGTGTACCATTTTTGACACCCACGATATAGAGGTTTATTGGGGATTTATTTAGGGCGTGCTCGTTAGGGCACGGAGCATTAGAGATCAACCTATGATCTCGTATTACTTTAAGAAATGATTATTTGAATGAGTCCTCTTTTAGGGAATTGGGTCGCGTGCACATGAAAGCACTTGCGAGGTTATGACTACGGTTTAGTTTTGATACCCGTGAGTTTGACTTTGAAGAAGTCGAACATATATGACCGTTGGGACTATGGTTGAGTCCGGTGTACCTTTAAGTGAGGATAAATGCTAAGTCTGGATTTATGATTGTTTTTAGACTAAATAATAGTCTTTGGTTTAATCCCGAGTAGAGGGCTATAGTAGACCTCACATTGTGATTTCTTGAGCTTATATGCTACGTTTGATTGAGTTGTGACTTGAGGGTTATGAATACCTCAATAGGTGGTTCTTGGACTAAACGGATAGGTTGGTTGGTTTTGTTGAGTGTGTACAATATGTGCATTGTTAAATTGGTGTGTAGAACTTTATGTCCTACTTGATTTGATATGTCCGCTATGATCGGTCTTGGTTCTTGTTTGAGCATGAGAGTAATTATCTACTTGTGCATTTCATAAAAGCCCACCGCATTATTTGGATTTGGTTTTTATGTCGTCGGTAGGACGATATCGCCTATACGAATCGTAAGATTCAGATTCGCTATGGATCGCCGTGCACTGGGACCTCACACACCCCTCCTCCGTGGGCCGCAATGGGAAGTAGCCCCTCGCCAGATCAATAAGTGCCGCATTGGCTGCTAGCTAAATCGAGTGATTCTCGATGAAAGTCGATGCATTCACAGAGCATCGATGTTGCACGAACCAGTAACATTGTGTATTGCAGGAGCAACACAACGGAGCTATTTGGGTACCTTCTCTATCCCTTATGTGGCTTACTATAAGCACTTATATGAAAGGATAATGTGCTAAGTGGTTTATGAAGTTTATGTTACTTGGTGACTTAATACAAGTTTAATATTGGTATGCTATAAAGATGTCATGATTTTATATATGCTTGTGCATTATACCATGCCACGTCATGCTATGCCATACATTGCATTTAGTAACTTACCGGGTCATTATGACTCATTTCGTGTGTTTGTTTTCCTTAGTTTTTGCAAGAAGCTCGTTAGTGAAGCTTGGGCTTGATCGATAACATGTGGTCTTCCCGCGATAGCTTGGGGTTATTAGTATTATTGTAATTGTTATCTTGTGAGATACGGACGTGAAGTTATGTAAACTTTACTTGGGTAGTTATGTTAGTATCTTATTATTGTTTTATTTTGGGAGCCGACATGTCGGGTCGAGCTGTTGTATTTAATTAGAAGTTATTCCGTTGTCTTTCCGAGCAAGGTTTTAGCTCGCTTGTTCTAGTATTATGTTATTGCTATTTTCCCCTCCCCGACAACTTTAGTCGAGAGACATTGGTTTAGTGGTTAGTATTTTATCTCTTACTCTTTTAGTTGATTTATTCCTCCAGGCATGTTATAGCCATGTTATAGCCAGAGTTGTTGTTTATCGTTGGGTTCTTGTTGCTTCGCCGCCTTAGGTTGCCGATGTTTGTTCCGCAATGTTGGCCACGCGAGTCGAGATTTGTCGAGAGAATGTTTAGTTTATCGTAGATTTTGAGAGATAGTCGCTCTCAGCCTTGTATTCCTTAGTTTATAATTATAGGCTTTGGTCCCACTTATGATGTGCTTCCGCAGATTTTAGTTTTTGGTTATTCGGTTTTTGCCGTTATGGCTTTACATTCCAGTTTAGAGTTTGTTGGTTCAACTCTTGACTCGCACCACTACGCTTAGCGGTCTTTTAGCTTGTCTTGGCAGCTTGTCTTGACGGCACGACCTTGGGATTCCGCATTGGAGTCCGGGTCGGGCTGTCACAAATTATAAGTAAATATTAATTAATTTTCACATTATCTGCTTCATTTATTGATAAATTCACAAACTGACTCCTTGTCATCGCCACGGGCAAGAGTACTAGTTTATATTACAATGAAGCATTTAGATTGTTTCCTCTACAAATTTGTCTATCAACTACATTCCTTTAAAAATAATTATTTTTATGACACAATTACCCTTCAAGAAATATTTGCCTTTGTAACTTACCTTTTTTGTAGCTTTACTTATCTTTCCAAATAAACTATATCTATTTCTCAAAACTAAAAAAATAAAATTGAGTATTGCCCATTATTTTCCTTCAATTTCTTCAAATATAAAAAATTCTGAAGAAAAGTACGTCACCTCCTTTTCATTTATATTTTTTTCTTCTTGGTAACCAAACAAAACTTGGCCTATTATTAGTAAGTTATTTATTTTTTATTATCTAAGTTTATTCATAAGAAATATTTTATCTTCCAATGTAATATTAAACATTCTTTATTTTGGAATGCAAAAAATGAAAAACAAAATTATAAAGAGAAATGAAAATATTAGTTAACTTGGGAAACTTTGTTCATTTGTAAGTTAGGTGTGAAATAAGGGGGTAATTGTGTCAAGACTTGCCTTAATTAAATTAAATATTAATGAATGCAGTGGATGATTAAAATTGTAATGGATATAGTCTACCCCTAATTTATTAAAACAAAGACTTGTGTAGGACTGTCTTACGGATCTTAAATCCGTAAGACAGAGTCTTATTTAGGAATTCGCGGGTTAATAACTAAACATGCTAATGAAAGTCACATTAATAGAGTAGCTGAGTTGGTGAAAGTTAAACCTTCAAGGTTTAGCGTACTACCGGTTTGAAACTCCCCATCCACATTATTTACTTTTAATGAGAAGTTCCACTATTTGCTCTGGTACCCCTACACTTTCAATATTTCTCGTCGATATTCATATTTTTCCCACGTCTTACAGTTTAATCATTTGTCAGTTCTGTTAGCATCAATTGCTTTGAGATACTTAACGGATCCTAACGGACTTTGACGAAATGCTAAATGACATATTTAAAACCAAACGTGACACATTGAAAACACATTGCTTATGTGATCATGAGATTCTGTGAGTAGTCAATTGTCTCCAATCGGTATGAGACTGTTGGTGAAAGTTGGTTACTCGAGTCACCTTTGTAAGTTTATTTTCATTTGGATTCTTATTCACTTAAATCGAAATTTGATAATTGCTTCTTCCGCTTATCGATATTTGAACAATAAATTTTGAATATTTGAAATATTTATTTTGATTTATTTTTGGTCAACTCCTCCTTAGTAACCGGAGGGGTTGTATATGAACTTACTGAGTATTGTTCGCGCACACATTCATATTCTTCTTTCCCAGGTAATGAGTAAGATTTATTAGAGGATTTCAGTTTGAGTAGAAGAAGATGACGGTTTCCGAGATTTTTAAATCTAGTCATTTTTATTAAATCATTTGATAGTACCTTGAATAAATTATTGACTCATGTTAAGTATCAGGTTGATTTTGTATTGAATTACTTTGAGTTTATGTTTTACTTTAGTCAAGATGTTTAAGATTTAATTATTATAAGATTTGGAATAGTTATAATTTAAGTTATAATTGTTAGTGACGTGACCAAATTATGAGACCGCAATATCGATACAAAATTTGAAGCATTCTAGTATGCACCTTGACTAATTCACCTCTCTCTCTCTCCCGATCAAATGCAATCCAACATGCCAAATCCACACAATTGTATGGAATAAAGTCTTCATGCATATACTGGACGTAATCGTGACTATGCACATACATTAATACGTGAAATCCAAAACATCAAATAAACTTGTTATTACTCAAATAAACTTAATTGGTATTATCCTAAAATAGTGGGGATGGGTGTTGAACAAGGAAGAAATAAAGATGGGCAGCCGTGAACACATTCATCGCGACTGTGGAAGCAATATTGATCGGGGCAACAGCAATATTCATTTGCCCCATTCCTTTGGCAATATTGAAATTCTTTCGAAATAGGAATACCTTCATTTCCATTTCTTTCGATCCTGCCTATAAGAGTATAAATAAATAAAAAAGAGTACATAAATAATATATATGTGTATATATATATATATATATATTCAAAGAGAGAGAGAGAGAGAGAGAGAGTCATAAACTTACATTCACTGGAAGTTAAAACATTGATTTTCTACTAATATGTGAAATCCCAAAACATCAAATACACTTGTAATTGTAAATAAACAATACAAATAAAATGTTATTACTCATATAAACTTAATTGGTATTATCCAGAACAGGGCCGGCCCTAAGGGGTGGCGGGAGGGGCTACCGCCATGGGCCCCCAATTTTTAGGGCCCCAAATGTTTGGGTACTACCTTATATTTAGTATATATATTAAATTGTAAAAAACAATTATAATTGATTCCCTTAGTCCAATGGTTGAGGTGCTCATGGTGTAAGATAAAGGTTTTAGGTTCGAAACCTGGGTTGTTTCTTGTTTTAATCTGTTTTTTTTTAGTTTGTGAACTGTATATAAGTTATAATGTGTTCATAATTTTAATGTAGAATTGATGATCCATTGGTTAACATACTTGGTAGATTGTTAGAGATCTTGAGTTCAATTCTTGTTGTCAACTTATTTTTACCAATACTTTAAATGATTTCATTTTTATAAAGGGCCCTTTTTTTTTTTGACCCATGGGCAGTTGGATACATGGGACCCACTTCACCAAAAACATGACGGCCTTTAACGGCTGGGATCTTTTCATAGAAACAACATTTTCCTTTAATAATATAAAAGACCCCCCAAAAGGGCCAAAACAAACAGCATCAGTAAGAGCATCCCATAAGTAGATGGCTTCCCTGCAAGACGCTAAATTCCGAATCAATCTCTAAAGCCAAACATGATTATAGCAATGGTATAGCGAGCATCCGCTTACGTTTCTTGGTTGGTAAGCTTGTATCTATTAGCTTATTCAAGTGCTATTCATGAGTTCTTAGGTTCTCAGAATAAAAGCGGTTCCATATTGTATTGTTCTCATTTGATTTTTGGTTTATTTTTAAATATAGAATGAACATCCGCACTTCGCTCTTTCAACTCGATGATGGACATGGCGGCAGAAGAAAATCGTGGTGTTTTTAGATTACGATGGAATCCTGTCTCCAATATATATATATATATATATATATATATACTTGTCAAGTGCACGCACGTTGCACACGCGTTGCACACATGTTGCACGCATGTTGAACGAATTCAATATTTTTGTTTTCCGTGGTCTAAAAAAGCTTGAAACCCGTGGTCATGGTGCTGACAGACACATTAATATTAATGGTTGGGTTGATTCGTTGAGAGTTTCTTCTCCTAGTCGTAAATCACCGGAATCTGAAGAAGAACATGATTCTTGGATTCTTGGTCGTAAATCACCATATTCTGATTACTTTTTTAGTTTGTGAACTATATATAAGTTATAACATGTTGATTAATTTAGTGTAGAATAATTGACCCAATGGTTAAGATATACTTGGTAAATTATGAGAGATTTTGAGTTCAATTCTTGCTATAAACTTTTTACTTTTCTTTTTCCCAATACTTTAAATGATTTTATTTTTATAAAGGGCCCCCCTTTTTTTTTGCCATGGGCGTCTCGAAACTCAGGGCCGGCCCTGCCAAAGAAGAGACGGAGTCCGAGTGTCCGACTAAATCGGGAAAAGAGAGAGAGAGAGAGGCGGACTCACTGCCACTGGGATCTCAGATCTATGCTTGGTCAAGGCCTTGGCCCGAGCGCTTGAGGGATAGGACAATAGGAGACCCGGAGTGGTGGAATACCGACTGCCGAACAGAGAGACGGAGAGCCGAAGAGGCGAAGAGGGACTGGGAAGAAACTGGGAATTGGGATTTGGTTTGGGAAACAGGGAAAGAGACTGAGAGAATCATAGAGTCACCAAAGGTCTTTCGCTCTTTAAATGATACATACCCAGAAACACATAAAAGAGTATATATATAAAGAGAGAGTAATCTATATGTGTGTGCATGCATGTGTTTGCATGCTTCTAATTGGTTAATATTCCCTCCCCACTTCGAATTGGATGCTTCCTATAATTAGTATTATTATTTTTCTTTAGGTGTTGCTTTTTACAATTTTAAAAGCTCAAGTAAGTGTGCGTGTGGGTGCGTGGGTGGTCCATTTTGGATATACAGATGAGAGAATTTAAGGTAGCATCTCCTTAAAACATATTGACTCTATTCCTTCTAGTTTAAAAGTTAATTTTTTAATAAAATAATATTTATAGTAGCTTATTAATAATAAAATAACATTTTTATTATTGAAATTTTGAAAATAGACTTTTCAAATGAAATATCTCAAAATAAAATGATAGACTATTTACCTGAAACAGAGAAAATATTTTTGATCAATCATAAACCCTAAGAAATTTGTTGTGTCCTTTCTGTTGAATATAAAAATGTTAATAGGGTTACGGTCATCTGACTCGGTGCATTTAAATTTAAATAGAGAAAAGTGAAGGTTAGGGTTCTAATATCATTGTCATGCACTGTTTAAGTCCGAGCTAATAGGGTCATGTTTCGCTGGGGCTAGTTTGGTGGATGGTAAGGTCAGCCCGCTAACCCGAGAATTAATTTGTACTTGCTCTGTTTTCAAATTATTTTCTTTTTTTTTCATTTTTTTATCCGTTTTTAAATAATTGTTTTTTTTTCAAAACTTTCTATTTTAGGAAAACACTTTTACTACTTTAACTTTATTTTTTCAACATATTTTGATTATAACCACATACTTAAGAACATTAAATAAAACTACATATTTCACCAATATTTATAATACAGTCAATTACATTTTATTAAATGGTGTGCCGAAAAAAAAAAGACGATATTTTGAAAATGAAGGGAGTATTATTTCTGCCTTTTATTTTATTTTAAATTATTTTTGGACAATAGTGTTTTAAAGGGATTTGAAATTTCATTGTGATATGATGCCTAGACAATCCGCTATATTGTTTTAATAGTTAAATCTCCACTATATGTGATTGAATTGTCCCTTTCGAGTTGAAGTGTTTGAAAGAAATTTGTATTGAACATGAGAATCGCGAAGATCATGAATGCAGGGCCGGCCCTAAGGGGTGGCGGGAGGGGCTACCGCCATGGGCCCCCAATTTTTAGGGCCCCAAATGTTTGGGTACTACCTTATATTTAGTATATATATTAAACTGTAAAAGAAAATTATAATTGATTCCCTTAGTCCAATGGTTGAGGTGCTCATGGTGTAAGTTAAAGGGTTTAGGTTCGAAACCTGAGTTGTTTCTTGTTTTAATCTGTTTTTAGTCATGAGCGTATATAAGTTATAATGTGTTCATAATTTTAATGTAGAATTGATGATCCATTGGTTAACATACTTGGTAGATTGTTAGAGATCTTGAGTTCAATTCTTGTTGTCAACTTATTTTTACCAATACTTTAAATGATTTCATTTTTATAAAGGGCCCTTTTTTTTGCCATGGGCAGTTGGATACATGGGACCCACTCTCATTTACCAAAAACATGACACACGGCCTTTAAGGATCTTTTTCATAGAAACAACATTTTCATTTAATAATATAAAAGACCCACCAAGGGCCAAAACAAGCGTATCGATAAGAGCATCCATAAGTAGATGGCTTCCACTAAGATGCTAAATTCGAGATCAATCTCTAAAGCCAAACATGATTATAGCAATGGTATATAGAATCCGACTTGCTTTCTTGGTTGGTAAGCTTACGTATCTATTAGCTTATTCAAGTCTATTCATGAGTTCTTAGGTTCTCGATAAAAGCGGTTCCATGTTGTATTGTTCTCATTTGATTTTTTGGTTTATTTTTAAATATAGAATGAACACCCTTACGCGCCGCTCTTTCAACTCGATGATGGACATGGCGAGCGAGAAGAAGATCGTGGTGTTTTTAGATTACGATGGAATCATGTCTCCAATATATATATATACTAGTCAAATTTTGCGCCGCGTTGCACACATGTT
>JABEVN020000778.1:0-28162 GCA_013146195.2 Codonopsis lanceolata | reverse complement strand
TGTGCTCATCCCGAGACTTAGAATACACAAGGATGTCTTCTATGAAAACCACCACGGAAGCAATCAAGAAAACTATGGAATGGGTTCATCAAATCCATAAAAACCGGGCGCATTAGTCAACCGAATGGCATCACCATAAACTTCGTAGTGCAGCGTGCCTGGTCATGAACATCCTCGGCTCTAACCTTCACGATGATACCCATCTCAAGTCAAGCTTGGAATAGACCACCCGATCCTTGCAATTGATCAAACAAGTCATCTATATGTGGCAATGGATACTTGTTCTTGATCGTTGCCTTGTTCAACTCAGATAATCAATGCACAATCTAAGGCTCCATCCTTCTTCCCTCTAAATAACAGGTGCATACGAAGCGATACACTTGCTTGATAAAGCCAATGTCGAGGAGCTCTTGCCAGAATCTTGAACTCCTTTAACTCCATGGGGTGCCATTCTACTCGGCGCCTTGAGAGTGGTGTAGTCCCAGGTAATAACTCAATACAAAATTCAATCTCCTATCTGGAGGCATCCCAAAATCTTTAGAAAACATCCGGGAACTCACACGACTGGCATCTTCAAGATTAGAAGAAGAAACCGTTTATCCCTTCACAAGCAAGATACCCGTGCGCCCTCGGACAACGGTTTCTGGCCTTAAAGCGCGAAATGGCCAGCGTAAACCACTAGGTGCATTATCTCCCAAAAACACAAAGTTAGGAGGCGGCCAAGCAAAAGTGACCCTTTTACTAAACAATCCACCATGCATGATATGTGCTCAACCAATCCATGCCAAGAATCACATAAAATCGTTGAAGTGGTAACACCACAAATCCGCATGCAACACATGTTTATCCACAAGTACATTGCATGCCCTATAAATATCTGAAGCCAATAAACATTCCCAAAGAGGGTAGATACTTCAAGCACATAAGGTAAAGCGAGGCATAACACATAGCTTGTCAGCGAAATGCGATGCAACATATGAATCTCGATGATCTGGGTCTATAAGTACCACGAGCCTCATTACCGAAAATAGAAAGCGGTACCCCAATCAACTTCTTTGTGACTCCCAGGCACTCCTCTCGATCAAGAGCAAACCACGCGACCACTTGCCAGCCTTACCATATTTGTCTCTCTTTGTCCCAAGCTGTAAATCCGACTAGATCCTCTGATTGATTGTTCTTCAACTTAGGACAATCCTTCTTCATGTGTCCCGACACTCCCGCAGTAATAGCACTCCATAGGTGCTCCCTTCTTACTCAACATCTATCTTCGGTATGCCCAATCTTGGAACAATAAGAGCAAACCAATACTCTCCCGATCTCCACGAGTAGGCGTAGTACTAGCCCCACGCTTAGGCGATTCTTCGTATGTCCTTCATAATGAGATTTCCCACTTCCTTTCTTGCGATCACGCCTCCACTAAAATTTCCACGATTTACCCGATCCATGACTTCGCCAGGAAGATTGCTTAGGCTCTGGCGAGAAGAACCGAAATAGGCATAATGCGGTGCTCCTCGATGTCTCTCTCAATAATGTAGGCTCGATCAACGGCCGCTTCTGTACTCAGGCGATGGGAAAAGAAGGCGCTTCTGTACTCCGTCCTCAATCCCTTAACAAATTTTTGTGTCCTCTAGCCTCATCAATCAAATATGGCGATAGCGGGCCAGCTTCGGTGAATCGGCGAATGCGTGAAGCTGTCTCACACCAAATCTAGAAATTCTTTCTCTCTTTCTCACGACAACTTCGGGTACCCAAAGGCTCCGAACTCTCTACGAAGTTAGGCCATATCAATGGGACCCTATACGGTTCCCAACTCTCTCTCGATACACGCCACCCGTGCTCGGCGGCACCCCCGAGCTTGAATCTTGCTAATACCACCTTACATTCGTCATCGCCGCCCAACCCAGATGGTGCAAATATTTTCTCCAAGTGTTCGATCCAGCTCGGCTTTGCGGCGTCGGCTCTCCATTAAAGCGCCTCAGAAGCTTTAACTTCACAAATCTTTCAAGCATAGAATTATCATTATGCCTAGCCTCACCCTCGGCCTCTGCTACTTGGTTGTTCGGCTGCGGCGTGGTACTCCTTGTTGCTCCGCTCTGCCAAAACCCATTTGATTCATTTAGTTCATCATATCAAGCATCCCCGATACATATTTGCCATTGCCTCATCTTGCTCTTACGGTGTTCGCGGTGGAGGAATGTTACATCGGCGGTTCTCGATGGCATTTTACGCCGCGAGTCGGCTCCTCTACCGGCACCTCTGCAGTGCCACCTCGGAACTAGCTCCTGCCAGTATCCACCATTACACCTACAATAACACTTCGGTGTTTTAAGTTTATAATCATAGCTACGATACCAAGCCGACCCGACCGGATCTGAGAGCGAAATCCCAGGTCGTGCCGCTAAGGAAACAAATAACAACAACAAGTAGCAAATAATGGGTAGGGCCATAACGGTACACGAAAACTTAAAACACATGCGGAAGCTAAATAAAATAAAACAGCCGTGGCGCCCAGAGCTAACAAGCTCAAACTAAAACAACCAAAGAGATAATAAATCTCTCGGTCCAAAAATTCGATTCGCGTCTTTGCAACATTGGGCACGTAGGACTAACTCCATTATGCAATTCAATATTAAGCATAATATAAACCAAGTCATCGGCTACGGTAGGAACAACATTACACTAAGTCTAAGACTCTAGTCTAACAACTCAACGGCTAAAAACATGCCGGAGTACAAACATAATATTTAACTAGCAATATATCATGCTAAACATATTCACCAAAAACAAGTCTCACGACTAGCACAAATAACTACCAACAACATAAGTACTAATAATTATAAGTACTAACAACAAGAGAACATATGGAAGTAAAACCATAAACATACACCAAGCCCAACCACCACCGGTCGGCTACCAAAAGAATAGGCTAAACAACAATTACAATATTACAATCACAATAAGGTTTGCTACTGACATGAAGTTTATATAACTTCATCTTTCCCAAACGTCCTCACCAAAAAGGAAATAACTATCTAAGTAGCAACCTGCCAAAAGAATCCTTTGTCACGCAACCTTCTTGATTTACTTGGATCCGCTCGTGCGACTCGGATCTAGGGAAAACAACCAACACATAACAGTAAGTCACAAAGACTTAGTAAGTTGCTAACCATAACTTCCTATCATGGCATAATGTTCAATAACAATTTACATCATGCTATCTTCACAAGATATCATTCTATTAAAATCCATGTCATGGCATTCATGCTCAAAATCAATAAAACATGTTATCAATGTAGTATAACATTTCTCTAAATACATGTCAAGACATATTAGGCTTAACAATAACGATTTATACCTTAGGCATAACACAACCTTCAAATAATGTTCATGTGATAGCATATATGCTTAACAACTTTAAATCAACATGTTATCTATCAAGTATAACATTTATAAAACCAAACAACCATCATATCATATCCAAATCACTAAGCACATAGTTCACGTAAGCACTTGTGAAACAATTCATATAAAGGGATATGATACCATTACCGAATTCCACCACGCGTGTCGCTCCTGCAAAAACACGTGCAAAACCCTTATGTGCCCTCGATATCCCTCTCGTAGATATCGACGTCCCCGAGATAGTCTCCGCTCGAGTTCCATAGTTATCAAAGTCATGTGTATTACTACAACTAAGATAAACTACTTCCCCACCGTGGCCATCGATGGAGGGGTGTGTGCAAACCGACGGCGATCCATCGCGATCACGAATCCCACAATTCGTGAAGGCGATGTATCGTCCACCAAAGACTCAACAGAGCGCCGGTGGACTTAAAACCCAAGCACAAGTAATATATACTCATATGCTCAAAACAAGTAGGTGAACACTCTACTAACAAACTAGTCATGCATTTCATCCACAACTAGCATAAACATCATAACCGAGAATCATATAAGCTCTCATAAACAAGTGTGCTTTTTACACACTTCAAAACTTCTTGGAGGCTCGACCTCCATGAATTCTACCCAAATTTCCGTAGGACTTAAAATTATAGTTCCTAGGATTCATACTAACCCAAAGGTTGACTCCGTTGAGTCCAATCTAAACTTTTCCGAAAATTCAAGGAATAGAAGCATGGATTCAATATCCCCCTATGTTCATAACTATCGCCAACAATCATGCCCCCAAGTTCAATGAACTCATATAACCAAATGAAACATCTAACAATGTAACATAGAATAATTTACCATTACATGCATAAATTCTTCCAAGTTCTCTTACCAATCAAAATTTCCAAATCATGATTAAATCATACAACATGGTTTAATAAACTCTACTAAACATATATAACACAATACTTAGGCTTAAAATCATGTTACAAGCCAAAAATACAATTTGGGGAAAAACCCCTTCCAAGCATCTCAACCAATCAAGTTCAATACCCATGAACAAATCACATAGCAAGTTTAATAGACCATTTATAACATGAATTTCACATAATCTAAGGTCTCACATAGGTTTAACCAACTACTATCAATTTGAAAACCTAGGGTTCATGCATGTCTACAAACCAAACAATGGCATCCATTGACCTCACATAGCACCAATGGTTGTTTCCCTAGGGTCAATGGAGCCCAAAAGAAGAAGAAGAGAGGTAGGAACTTACAAGAATTCAGCCCACACACACAGCAATTTTCGGATTCCAAGAGGGGGGGTGTCTTCTCCTCAACTCTCTCTTCAATCTGCAGGTAGAATGGGGGAAGAAGAAGGTCCTAGGAATGGACACCAAGCTTGAGCCCTTCAAAACCCAAGGAATCACCTTCTCTCAAGCTTTCTCCCAGGTCTCCTTGTGCGCTCTCAGATATCGCAGGAGAAGAGGTCGTGATACATTTTTTGGGTCATTGAATGAAAGAGTGCGTATGTTTTGGTTTTTAAGTGGGGATTAAATCTCTAATTAACTCACTAATCCACCCTAATATCTCTAATAGGTGTTTAGGACATGTTTAGGCTAAATAGAAGGGTTTAGGTTAGGTCTAAATTGGGTTTAGGGGGGAGTGAACTTCTTTGTGTGCGAAAAGGCGAAATTTGCCTTGACCCCAGCACTTGAAGCGGGCGCCTGGGAAAAGTGAGGCGGGCGCCTCAACTTCTGTAGCCACAATCCAAATTTCTGTCATTGAGGCGGGCGCCTGGATGAAGTGAGGCGGGCACCTCAACCTCTGCAGCCATATTCCAAGTTTTTCTTGTTTCCTTGCTCGGTCCGGACTCTCCATAAGCAACCTTGAGTCCTTCAAGCCAAAAATGTCTATAATTCAACCTTAATGATCTCCAAATCATAATCAAAACAATCAAGCCTCTAACCTCAATCAAACAAGGCCAAGAACTCAGGCAAAACTCTCCCGAACGACAATTGAAAAGGTCAAACGAAGAGGGGTTGACACTAGGATCAAACTAGCAACCAAACCGACAATGCAACAAGCATCAAACCAATATCCAAGGCATGTTAATGATGTTATAAATGCCTTCTAACAATAATCCATGTGATAACCACATAAAACACAAACCCGAGACTCAACGCATCTCGCGAAAGAAAAATGCATACAAGCATCTCAAACGACGTCAACAATCATGCTATTGACTCTAAACAAATACGGAAGTTATATGAACATATTTATGATGATTATAAATGTATGAATCCATGCATAACACAAGCAAATCATAATTCAGGGTTTTACACCTCCAAAGTTGCATTGGGTGAGCTTGAGAGTGATCCTATGGCTGAAGTAGAAGCTACAACCGAACCTGACCAGGCCTCAAAGTTTTTTAGGTCGCTTTGGAGAGATGCAGTTAAGAAAGTTGGGGGTAATACTGGGAGAAAGGATCGTGTCTACGGGTTTGGCAACTCCATTCCGGTAATCACATCCAATGTTAGTGGTTCCTCATCACCATCAAAGAATTGCAATTGTTCAGCATCACAACTTTTAGCAGACGCCACACCGGAAGAGGCTATTCAAATATTACAAATGTGTGCCTGGCAAAAAACTTTTAGAGTAGTATTCTCATCTATGCTAAATGAAAGCCATGTCTCTCCTCAGACTCCTCATTCAACGGGTGACAATATTCACATTCCTTTATCCTAGTTTCACCTAGTTCATTGTGGGTTTTGATTCAAAATTTGAGTCGAAATTGTTTACAAAACTGATATTAGATTTAAGATCTTTGTATCGAGTTCTTTGTTGATCATTGAGATTTATGAACGAATGTGGATACTTAGATATCGTTTTGAATGAACAATTAGTCCTTCGATATTGTTTTAAATGAATAAATGTTTTAGATATTGTTTTTAATGTTTTTTAAGATTTTGAATATTTGTTTGGTACAAATAGTATTTGTAATTATTGATAAATATACCATCATTTCACCTAGGAATTTTGCCAAGGAATTTTTCTCAATAGTCTAATTTAGCAAGGAATATTACCAAGGAAAGTTCCTTGGAATTCCTGGAAATATAAATATATTAAATATAATAAATAGATACCAAGGACTTTTAGCTAGGAAATATTCATTGGTAAAATAAATATTGCCAAGGAAATTTAGCAAGGAAATTAAAAATTATATATAATATTTTTTATTTATACCAAGGAAATAAATTCGTAAGTAATTTCGTAAGAAAAATATTCCCAAGGAAAACATGTTCATTTTTCAAACAATGGATCCGAAATTACCAAGGACAAATTCCTTGGAAATATCCTAGGCAATTTGCCAAGGAATTACATTTCCTCGGCAACGTTACCAAGGGAGCAAATGCCAAGGAAAATTCTGAAGTTTGCCAAGGAAACTTTTTCCACGGTAAATTGTTTTTACCAAGGAATTTGTATAATTTTCCAAGGAAATGTGTCCATGGCAATCCCGAGTTTTTTCGTAGTGTAAGAGTAAAGTGGTGAAAGTGTTTATTAAAAAGAAATGTTTTGAAAGAAGACAATTATTTAATAACAGACGAAAAAGGAAAGGTGGACGATAATTTGAAAACAGAGAAAGTACTAGATTCTGTGTCCGTGCCTAGGACACGTTATCAGTATGGAGATGATCAGTATATAAAGTGAGTACGATGCGGATAAATTAATATATGCTTGAGATTTTTTAGGGGCAACGAATCTATGTATGCTACACAAAACAAATGTGACATCCCAAAAACTAAAGAAAAACACATTTTATTAACTATAAAATTTTGTAACTCATCCAAAAAAATTATAACTAAACATCCAAAAGTATTTTCTTTCACACACACCAACCCAACACATGTTAATTGAAATAAACTTAAAAATAAAAATCTTAGACAAAAATCATAGAATAAATTGAATGAGACGGAGTGAACTGACAAAAGACTATTCGAAATCGAAATCACAAAGATTTCAGACCAATAAGGAAAGTTGGCACAAATTTTTTAAAAAGAAAGAAATTAAAAATACAAATATTTAAAATTACAAAAATTAATTATAAAACGTACGAACAATTTTTTTAAAATAAAAAACTAAATCTAGGCCGGACAAAAATTAAATTGAGATTTCAGTTGATTACGATAACAATCAATTAAGAAATTACAAACTTTATATGTGTAAAACAGTAAATCTAGGTTGCACAAAAAAAGAAGAAGAGATAATTAGAGATAACAAGAAACTGGATAATGATTCTATTCGATGTAGGGCTTGTCATATTGATTCTATATAATGTAGGGCTTGTCAAGGGTTTGAATTTCTCTGCTATTTTGAGTGATAGTGATGATGAAGATTCAGATGATATTATCACTTTCACAACAGTAAAATCTACAAGCTAGGCCTGGTTTTAGGGGAGTTCAGAGTGATCGACTGAACATGGCCCCCAATGTAAGAGGGCTCAATTTTATATATATGTAGGCTAGTTTTATTTAGATATATTATAAATAATGTATCAATAATGAATAAATTATCTTTTGGCTCAATGGATTGTGTAATAGTGTAAGTTAAGTATCCATGGTTCAACCCCCTTCCCCGCCATTATTTTTATGTTTTTTTTAATTTTAGGTCTACAATAAATTATTATTATTATTATTTTATATGCATATTATATGTTATACTCCCCCGATTTAGTTAAATAAGCCCCTATATTATTTTGAGATGTTTTACGTAAATAATCAAC
Source organism: Codonopsis lanceolata (assembly GCA_013146195.2). Lineage (NCBI taxonomy): Eukaryota > Viridiplantae > Streptophyta > Magnoliopsida > Asterales > Campanulaceae > Codonopsis > Codonopsis lanceolata. Next base: position 19,989 of record JABEVN020000778.1, on the reverse strand, counting down.
TTTTAAAAAATATGCTTATAATTTTCATAATATTTCATCTTTGTCCTTTACTTGTATTGTAAGTATAATGGTTGTGGTTAATACTTTTTTTACTTATTACCAATTTCAAATCTACTTATATATGTTTTAATTACTACGGAATCTAATAAATAAAAAGTTACTATATAAAGATAAGTATTTTGTATTCGGTTTCAGCAGAGTTATTCAACTTTAATTTTATTTTGCATTCGCTAAATTTACTTATAAAAAAAGTTAGTTGACCATAAATGTTTTTATCTAAGTCATAAAAAATAACAATTGATTGGGTATATAAATTTACTTCCATGCCATTTTTTTTATTTTTTTTATTTTAGGTCTACGGTAAATTATTATTATTATTTTATATGCATATTATATGATATACTCCCTCGATTTAGTTAAATAAGCCCTTATATTATTTTGAGATGTTTTACGTAAATAATCAACTTTTTAAAAAATATGCTTATAATTTTCGTAATATTTCATCTTCATCATTTACTTGTATTGTAAGTATAATGGTTATGGTCAATACTTTTTTTTATTTATTACCAACTTCAAATCTACTTATATATATTTTAATTACTTCAGAGTCTAATAAATAAAGAGTTATTATATAAAGATAAATATTTTGTATTCGGTTTCAGCAGAGTTATTCAACTTTAATTTTATTTTGCATTCGCTAAATTTACTTATAAAAAATATTAGTTGACCATAAATTTTTTTGTCTGAGTCATAAAAAAATAACAATGGATTGGGTATATAATATCGATATTTCAAGAAAAAATAAAAATTTATTGTTATGTTACTATCATTTTTAATTATTGCTTATGTTTATTTCATTCTTTGCCTTTTCAGTTGATTGTTTTTTAACTTGAATTTATAGTTTACAATACATGTTACAAAAAAAAAAAATTATCCATCCAAAAGTCAAAACATAAATAAAAAAAAACTGATTGAGGTTTTTTTTTTTTTTACGAATGAAGAATAACATTTTTCAGTAATTATTTTATACTTATTTTCTTATATGTTTAGGTATTATCCATTTTCAATACTTCAAATGATGAAAAGTCAAATAAATTGTTTATCTAAAATTTTTATGCTTATATTTTTTTAAGGACTCCTTATTTCCTTTTCGCTCTGGACCCCCAAAAGTTCTGGACTGACCCTGGCCATTAACGTAAGATTTACAGTCTTGTACGCAGAGAAGTTTCCCTCTAAGTTTCCAACAGTGATATAAGGGGATGAGAATGATTGGAGATGGTTGATAGCCCCAGCAGCAAGAAGGCCACCACGCTAACAGTTTTCTGGATGGGCATCTGGGGGGAGATCGACTATGGTAGGGCCTATCACGCAAGAATGTGGTTTTATTGATACTGAGATTTATAAAGATTAAGCAGAACAATGAAGAGGGGGGAAGTGTGGAGAAAATTAGCAGCAAAAAATAAGCACCTCCATAAACCCACATTGCCTGGGAACGAATATATTGGCTACATAATATAGTAAATTGACTTGAGCTAACATCATTGCTAGACCTTGTAATGAACCTGAAGTAAACGTCTTAGAAGGCCTAGCTTTTTTCAAACCGCCGCATCCCACATCGAATACAAGCAAAGCATTGAGGAAGTCTAAATAAAACCTTTTTTCGGATAATAAGTTCATGATTCAACTAGTTGTATGGAAGTCATATTGAGGAATTCTTGGCTGATCTGAAAAGAAGATATACACCAATTTTTTTCATTCGAAAAAACAACATGGTGCATGTTATTAAACACTAATTTGATTTTGTGCCGTGTTTACTTTCAAATATAAAAGCAAACTATTTTTAAAGACGGAGGAAGTGGTTACTTAACTTGTCGACGTTGGCTTTGGAGCCATACCATTCTTTTTACGAGTACAGATCTCCTGTATCATTTGTGTATACCACTGGCATATAACTTTTCATCTCAATCATTGCATCCCAACCATTATATCTTAATCAATGGTTGAGATGAAAAATGGTACACACGAGTGGTACAGGAGATCTAAACTCTTTTTTTACGTAACATGACTTCACAATGTACGCGGGTAAAGCTTTATCGTAGGACTCGTAAGTCGTAACCATTGAGTTCAAATTACAAAAAAAAAAAAAAAATTAATTTAAAATGTGTTTTTAGAGCACGTGTAATCTGGCCCTACTTAGCTTAGATAATGCAAACTGAGCAGCTGTCAATGGGCTCATACGAGGATGGGTAGAAACTGAAGATAGCAAAAATGTACGCGCAAGGTAGTAATGGATGGGAAACACCATTGGCATTCTGCCCACTTTTCCTAACAAAGGATGTTAGTAGTATTCTAGTATGTTACATTTTACTACATTCGCATTAACGGAAATTGATTTGAGTGGAACAACCTTTGTCTTAACTTATGCTACAACAAAAAAATGAAGTTTGGGAGCCCGAGCTTTTGTGTATCTCAAACACTTGCTTGAAAGAAGTTTTTGCTTCTAGCATTCAAGAATATTTTGAGAAACTAAAAATAATATTTTTTGTAAGAAAAATAGTAGTTAGGATTCAAAAAATTGTCAATGTAGTTCCCAATATAGCTTGTGCAGAAGCTACATTGGAAGGTGCATTGAACAGAAAAATAATAAATAACAAAAGACTTTAATAATAAAACAAGAAATAAGCACAAACGATTACCAAACAATCTACAAGCCTATACTTGTAGATCTAGCCTTATGGCTAAAAAGATATCACTAAAAAGGATAAATTGTTTTACAAAAATAATGTGAAATCACCAAAACAAACACTCTCACAAGACAACAAGTCTGGGAGAGTAAAAACCCACAGAAAAACAAGTAAAGAAAACATGAGAAGAAAAAATCAGCTTCCTAGAAACCCTAGAAAAACAAACTATTCCAGCAGCCTTAATGTAATTCCAAATGTTATAACATTCGGAGCTGCATTCAAATTCTGTCAAAGCTGGAATACTAAACTCTCTGAATATGCTACATTTCTTCTCTGCTCTGCTCTCTATCGATCTGTACCACCTCTGCCTCTGCCCATGTCCCTTATTTATATCATGAAGGAGACTTACATATAAAGAAACAAACAAACTCCAATATATAAAATGATTAGAATTAATACTTATTTGGTGGAGCGTTTTGGTCAAAACGCTGGTAAAAAACGCAGTGTTTTCTCTTTAAAAGTGTTTCAATGCTTTTAAAACGTGAGGCTTTTAAAACGCTCAATTTATAGCGTTTTAAAAATATACGCACTAGTCTATTTATAAAAAATAGCGTTTTGAAATAGTTTTCCAAACGTGTTTACAAAAATAAAACTGCGTTTTGAAAACGCTGCGTTTTGAAAAAGCTGCGTTTTCAAAACGTTGCACCAAACGATCCCTTAGTAATGAAATCAATTTCCTTATTTAATATATTCTCTTACCAAATGGACAAGGACTCCAAGACACGGCTATAGGGAAGGATCTTTGCAAAGATTTTGTTTCTACAATTACTCATAAGTTTTAGGATAAAAAACCCAAAATATAATGAATATTTTGTTTCAAAAAATATTTAAATTTAGGGGCCAAGAAAGAAAAAACAAAACCAAAATAGACCATGCCTATTTTACCGTTACACTTTTGTTTTGGGTTAATGATTACTTTGATCAAGGAGGATGGGCTCACCGGCTATGGAACATCTTTGGTTACTAATTAGTTAGAGTTCACTTTATGAATTGTTATATATAATCATACTAAGTAGACGCTTAAATAAGGACTAAGGAACTTATTAACATCCATTTCATCTAGTTTGATATGAAGACCTTGCTCTATTATTTGCTCCAAATTGCTTTACATGTATTGATATTTATTAGATATAATATTTAATGTAGTTTTATTTCTTGTTACAATATATACACTTTCCGAATAATGATAAATAGCAAGCTCAATAATTACAATTTGAAAACCGTTAACGCACCTGGTGTGACCTAAAAAATTATCGGACCGGACTCGTTAATTTTTATTTTTTGGGTAAAAACGAGTAACCCGTTTCAACGAAAAAATTATTTGCGGTCAGGTTGGATTGAGTCCGCTAACCATTTTGACCCAATAATTTGTACTCTATAAATGTATTGTTTTTAGGGGAAAAAATATGTTTTAAAACGGGTTGACCCATTTGACCCGTTTAAGATTTGAGTTTTAATAGGTTGTAACTCGTTACCTGTCGTAACCCACCAAATGATCAGGCCTAAATTAAAGAGTGAGATTCCAACAACTAATAAGTGTTTTTCGAGTGTCGGTGCTCACGCTAAACAAACACGGGCTCTAATCAACTAAGCTAATCTCACAGTTTGCATAGTGTTTGCAAATCGTTATTTACAAAACTGGATTCTATTGTTGATGGAACTCCCGTGTTTATAGCACCTTTTGTAGAGTTCAGATCTCCTGTACCACTTGTGTGTACCACTGGTGTACCACTTTTCATCTCCACCTTTGCATTCTAATCATTACATCTCAACCAATGGTTGAGATGAAATATTGCAGACTGTAAGATCTGACTCTTTGTATCTTCATCAATCTGTCCACCCCTTTCTAAAACTCCAAGGTTAAAACTTTCCAAGACAAGAATTGATAGACTTTCAAAATCTTAAGATGGGAGCTGGGAAGAAATAGTGGGATGGGACAAGCACATATGAGTTTCACTATCAACTAAATAAATGTTTGGCCCCCATCAAGAAGTACCCATCTGTTGCTCAGACATGACACCTTTGGTTGTAATAAACAAGTCATTGGAAACATCATCTAAGTAACAACAGACAAATTAAAAAGGGAATAAAGTCTTCGCGGTTGCGTAAATAGATTCTCCCATGATTCATACACAGGAAGCAACACCTAGAGGCTAGAAGGCCTCCAACACCACATCGTCTACACACAAATATATTTGCTACTTAATATAGTAAAGTGACCAACTTAAACACTGTGGCAAGATCTTGTAGGGAGTAATTCGCAGCCCTAGCTGCAAGACTCGGCTTTTTACAAACTTATTCACATGAACCAATAAGAGAGTACCTGCAAGTTGTACTTCTTTTTGCTTTTTGTAAAGCCTAATCTAAGAGGGGTGATAAGGGTGATAAACGGGCCAGTACTAGACGGTAAAATTATAACCACAAAACTCCATAATTATAGGGAGTAATTGGCGGCCCTTGGACCCGGCTTTTTACAAACTTATTCACATGAACCAATAAGAGAGTACTTGCAAGTTGTACTTCTTTTTGCTTTTTGTAAAGCCTAATCTAAAAGGGGTGATAAGGGTGATAACCGGGCCAGTACCAGACGGTAAAATTATAACCGCAAACTCAATAATTATAGGGAGTAATGATCTTGTAGGAGTAACTAGTCGCAAGACTCGGCTTTTTACAAACTTATTCACATGAACCAATAAGAGAGTACCTGCAAGTTGTACTTCTTTTTTGCTTTTTGTAAAGCCTAATCTAAGAGGGGTGATAATCGGGCCAGTACCAGACGATAAAACTATAACCGCAAAACTCCATATTTATAGGGAGTAATTGGCAGCCCTTGGACCCGGTTTTTTACAAACTTATTCACATGAACCAATAAGAGAGTACCTGGCAAGTTGTACTTCTTTTTGCTTTTTGTAAAGCCCAATCTAAGAGGGGTGATAACCGGACAGGTACCAGACGGTGAAATTATAACTGCAAAACTCCATAATTATAGGGAGTAATTGGTAGCCCTTGCTGCAAGACCCGGCTTTTTTACAAACTTATTGACATGAACCAATAAGAGAGTACCTGGCAAGTTGTACTTTATCAACCAGATGGACACTTGGTTACCCGATTGACTTAGCGTATATGGTCTTATTGGACACTTGCTCACCCCCAACACACCAATTTCTCAACAAATATCCCACATTAAATAAAAGTAAAATAAGAAGGTTGTATATATAAAATCTTTTTGCCTCTTATAGTCACAACTTAACTAGTTGTACAGTCATAACAAGGTATAATCTAGATGATGTTTCTGACAGATGAGAATTACTTTTTTCTTCCTATTTCATCTTCTTTATATGCCCTTAATTAGTTTATTGCTTTACGTTCACGTTTGAAAAATATTTTTTTCTTCCTTTTTCATCTTCTTTATATGCCTTAATTAGTTTATAGTTTTACGTTCACGTTTGAAAAATATAATTATTAAGAGGACATATTAATGTAATTAAAGTTGAACATAATTACAAGGTGTATCCCACATTTCTTAAAATGTGTTCTACTTTATCAAGCAGATGGACACTTGGTCATCCGATTAACATATCATATATGGTCTTATTGGACACTTGGTCACCCCCGGCACACCACTTTCTCAACAAATATCCCACATTAAATAAAAGTAAAGGAAGAAGGCTGTATATATATAAAAAAAAAATTGTCTCTTACAGTCACAACTTAACTAGTTGTACAGTCGTAACAAGGTATAATCTGGATAATGTTTCTGACATATGAAAATTACTTTTTTCTTCCTTTTTCATCTTCTTTATATGCCCTTAATTAGTTTATAGTTTTACGTTCACGTTTGAAAAATATAATTATTAAGAGGACATAATAATGTAATTAAAGTTGAACATAATTACTAGGTGTATCCCACATTTCTTAAAATGTGTTCTACTTTAACAAGCAGATAGACACTTGGTCATCCGATTAACATATCGTATATGGTCTTATTGGACAATTGGTCACCCCCGGCACACCACTTTCTCAGCAAATATCCCACATTAAATAGAAGTAAAGGAAGAAGGTTGTATATATAAAAAATGTTTGCCTCTTACAATCGCAATTAACTAGTTGTACAGTCGTAACACGGTATAATCTGGATGATGTTTCTGACATATGATAATTATTTTTTTCTTCCTTTTTCATCTTCTTTATATGCCCTTAGTTTATAGTTTTATGTCCATGTTTAATTTTTTTCCCTTTTCATCTTCTTTATATGCCCTTAGTTTATAGTTTTATGTTCACGTTTGAAATGTATAATTATTAAGAGAACATATTAATGTAATTAAAGTTGAACATAATTACAAGGTGTATCCCATATTGATTAAAATGTGTTCTATTTTATCAAGCAGATGGACACTTGGTCATCCGATTGACTTATCGTATATGATCTTATTGGACACTTGGTCACCCCCGGCACACCACTTTCTCAAGAAATATCTCACATTAAATAAACGTAAAATACGAAGGATGTATGTATAAAATCTTTTTACATCTTACAGTCACAACTTAACTAGTTGTACAGTCGTAACAAGGTATATTCTGGATGATGTTTGATAATTACTTTTTTCTTCCTTTTTCATTTTCTTTATATGCCCTTATAATTATTAAGATGACGTATTAATGTAATTAAAGTTGGACATAATTACAAGGTGTATCCCACATTGCTTAAAATGTGTTCTACTTTATCAAGCAGATGGACACTTGGTCATCCGATTGACTTATCGTATATGGTCTTGTTGGACACTTTGTCACCCTGACACACCACTTTCTCTACAAATATCCCACATCAAAAAAAAGTAAAGTAAGAAGGCTGTATATATAAAATCTTTTTGCCTCTTCCAGTCACAACTTAATTAGTTGTACATTCGTAGCAAGTTATAATCTAGATGATATGTCTAACAGATAAGAATTACTTATTTTTACCTATTTCATCTTCTTTTTATGCCCTTAGTTTATAGTTTTACGTCAACGTTTGAAAAGTATAATTATTAAAAGGACGTATTAATGTAATTATGTCTTTTTTCATCTTCTTTATATGCCCTTAGTTTATAGTTTTACATTCACGTTTCATTTTTTTTCCTTTTTCATCTTCTTTATATGCCCTTAGTTTATAGTTTTACGTCCACGTTTGAAAAGTATAGTTATTAAGAGGATGTATTAATGTAATTAAAGTTGGACATAATTACAAGGTGTATCCCACATTGCTTAAAATGTGTTCTACTTTATCAAGAAGATGTGCACTTGGTCATCTGATTGACTTATCGTATATGGTCTTATTGGACACTTGGTCACCCCCGGCACACCACTTTCTTAACAAATATCCCACATTAAATAAAAGTAAAAGTAGAAGGTTGTATATATAAAATCTTTTTGCCTCTTACAGTCACAACTTAACTAGTTATGCAGTCGTAATATGGTATAATTTGGTTGTTGTTTCTGACAAATGATAATTACTTTTTTATTCCTTTTTCATCTTCTTTATATGCCCTTAATTTATAGTTTTATGTCCACGTTTGATTTTTTTTTTCCCTTTTCATCTTCTTTATATGCCCTTAGTTTATAGTTTTACGTCCACGTTTGAAAGGTATAATTATTAAGAGGACATATTACTGTAATTAAAGTTGAACATAATTACAAGGTGTATCCCACATTGCTTAAAATGTGTTCTACTTTATCAAGTAGATGGACACTGGATCATTCGATTGACTTATCGTATATGGTCTTGTTGGACACTTACCATGGCACACCACTTTCTCTACAAATATCTCACATTGAATAAAAGTAAAATAAGAGGGTTGTATATATAAAATCTTTTTACCTCTTACAGTCACAACTTAACTAGTTGTACAGTCGTAACAAGTTATAATCGGGATGATGTGTCGGATAGATGAATTATGCTTTTTTTTCCTTTTTCATCTTCTATATATGCCCTTAGTTTATAGTTTTACGTCCACGTTGAAAAGTATAATTATCAAGAGGACGTATTAATGCAATTAAAGTTTGACATAATTACAAGGTGTATCCCACATTGTTTAAAATGTGTTCTACTTTATCAAGCAGATGGACACTTGGTCATCCGATTGACTTATCGTATATGGTCTTGTTGGACACTTGGTCACACCCTGCACACCACTTTCTCTACAAATATCCCACATTAAATAAAAGTAAAAGAAGAAGGTTGTATATATAAAATCTCTTTTTCTCTTACAATCACAACTTAACTAGTTGTTAACAAGGTATAATGGATGATGTTTTCGATGATGTCTCTTGATTACATTTCTTCTACTTTATTTTTCATCCGATTGTCGTATATAGTTTTATGTTTAGTTGTACATCTTGATGACTTTTTTCTTCCTTTTTCATCTTCTTTATATGCCCTTAGTTTATAGTTTTGTGTCCATGTTTGAAAAGTATAATTATTAAGAGGATATATTAATGTAATTAAAGTTGAACATAATTACAACTTACAAGTGTATCCCACATTGTTTAAAATGTGTTCTACTTTATCAAATAGATGGACACTTGATCATCCGATTGACTTATCGTATATGCTCTTGTTGGACACTTACCCTGGCACACCACTTTTTCTACAAATATCTCACATTGAATAAAAGTAAAATAAGAAGGTTGTATATATAAAATCTTTTTTACTCTTATCGTCACAACTTAACTAGTTGTACAGTCGTAACAAGTTATAATCTGAATGATGTGTCTGATAAATGAGATATACTTTTTTTTTTCCATTTTCATCTTCTTTAAATGCCCTTAGTTTATAGTTTTACGTACACGTTTGAAAAGTATAATTATTAAGAGGATGTATTAATGTAATTAAAGTTGGACATAATTACAAGGTGTATCCCACATTGCTTAAAATGTGTTCTACTTTATCAAGCAGATGGACACTTGGTCATCCGATTGACTTATCGTATATGGTCTTATTGGACACTTAGTCACCCCTGGCACACCACTTTCTCTACAAATATCTCACATTAAATAAAAGTAAAATAAGAAGGCTGTATATATAAAATTTTTTTGTCTCTTACTTTCACAACTTAACTAGTTGTACAGTGGTAACAAGGTATAATCTAGATGATGTTTCTGACAGATGAGAATTACTTTTTTCTTCCGTTTTCATCTTCTTTATATGCCCTTAGTTTATAGTTTTATGTCCACGCTTGAAAAGTATAATTATTAAGAGGATATATTAATGTAATTAAAGTTGGACATAATTACAAGATGTATCACACATTGCTTAAAATTTGTTCTACTTTATCAAGCAGATGGACACTTGGTCATCCGATTGACTTATCGTATATGATCTTATTGGACACTTGGTCACCCCTGACACACCACTTTCTCTACAAATATCCCACATTAAATAAAAGTAAAATAAGAAGGCTGTATATATAAAATCTTTTTACCTCTTACAATCACAACTTAACTAGTTGTAACAAGGTATAACATGGTATAATCTGGATGATGTTTCTGACAGGTAAAAATTACTTTTTTCTTTCTTTCTCATTTTCTTTATATGCCCTTAGTTTATAGTTTTACGTCCACGTTTGAAAAATATAATTATTAAGAGGACGTATTAATGTAATTAAAGTTTGACATAATTACAAGGTGTATCCCACATTGCTTAAAATGTGTTCCACTTTATCAAGCTGATGGACACTTGGTCATCCGATTGACTTATCGTATGCCCTTAGTTTATAGTTTTACGTCCACGTTTGAAAAATATAATTATTAAGAGGACGTATTAATGTAATTAAAGTTTAACATAATTACAAGTTGTATCCCACATTGCTTAAAATATGTTCTACTTTATCAAGCAGATGGACACTTGGTCATCCGATTTACTTATTGTATATGATCTTATTGGATACATGGTCACCCCGGCACACCACTTTCTCAACAAATATATATATATATATATATGATGGACACTTGGTCATCCGATTTACTTCTTGTATATGATCTTATTGGACACATGGTCACCCGACAAGTGTCCATCCGATTTACTTCTTGTATATGATCTTATTGGACACATGGTCACCCGGCACACCACTTTCTCAACATATATATATATATATATCCATAAAAATTACTTTTTTCTTTCTTTTTCATTTTCTTTATATGCCCTTAGTTTATAGTTTTACGTCCACGTTTGAAAAATATAATTATTAAGAGGACGTATTAATGTAATTAAAGTTTGACATAATTACAAGGTGTATCCCACATTGCTTAAAATGTGTTCCACTTTATCAAGCTGATGGACACTTGATCATCCGATTGACTTATCGTATGCCCTTAGTTTATAGTTTTACGTCCACGTTTGAAAAATATAATTATTAAGAGAACGTATTAATGTAATTAAAGTTTAACATAATTACAAGTTGTATCCCACATTGCTTAAAATATGTTCTACTTTATCAAGCAGATGGACACTTGGTCATCCGATTTACTTATTGTATATGATCTTATTGGATACATGGTCACCCCGGCACACCACTTTCTCAACAAATATATATATATATATATATATATATATATATATATATATATATATATATATATATATATATGATGGACACTTGGTCATCCGATTTACTTCTTGTATATGATCTTATTGGACACATGGTCACCCGTCACACCACTTTCTCAACATATATCCGATTTACTTCTTGTATATGATCTTATTGGACACATGGTCACCCGGCACACCACTTTCTCAACATATATATATATATATATATATATATATATATATATATATATATATATATATATATATATATATATATATATATATATATATTTATTTATTTATTTATTTATTTATTTATTATAAAAATACTTGCAGTTCCCTGGTAGACTTAGCTTGCACCATTGAATCTTATATCCAACATTTGGGACTAGTACCAAGTACCAAGTACCAACCATCCCTCATAAACCTTTTCATTGTCCGGATTAAGAAAATAAAAAATCCTCTTCAACAAGAACATCTACTATATTATAAAGCATCAAAAATGGTACATGTTACCCTAACCGTATCATTCTTCTGATATTTGATCTACAATACTCCCCTCAACTTCAATGTCACCCATGCTCAGTTGCCCATGTCATCCATGTTTGGCATTCTACTGGCAAGCGGATTTACCTCTCCTTCTGACTCCACAACAGTTGCCTCTGTGGTGGTTAATAATAACGAGACACTGGCAGCATCTACCAAGGCTGTTCTAATGACTTTCAGTGGATCAATGATTCCAGCCTTCACCATGTCAACATACTGACCTTCGGTTGCATCATAACCTAAATTAAGATCATCTTGTTCCAATAACTTGCCAAGAACGATGACACCATTGCCACTAGCATTTGAGACTATTGTGGAAGTAGGCACCTTAAGAGCATCCTCAATTATTTGGACTACTCTTTTCTCATCCTCATTTGCAGTTGCAAGGTCTTTCAAAACCCTTGCGGCGTACAAAAGAGCAACCCCACCACCTGGAACAATACCCTCTTCTACTGCTGCTCTTGTGGCATTCAGAGCATCAGTAACCCTATCTTTCCTTTCTCCAAGTTCTGCCTCGCTAGCACCTCCAACCTTGAAAACTGCAACACCTCCAGATAGCTTCGACAACCTCTCCTGTGCTTTCTCCTTGTCAAACATGGTAGTGCTCTTCGCAATGGCTGACCTTAGCTGCTCGCATCTTTCTTCAATCTGCTTCACATCCCCACCACCGTGCAGAACAATCGTGTCATCAAGAGAAACAGTAACCTTTTTAGCAGTACCAAGCATTTCAATTTGAACCTTATCAAGACTTAATCCACGTTCTTCACTGATAACCTCTCCCCCAGTAAGAATTGCCAGATCTTCTAGATTGGCTCTCCTATTATCCCCAAAACCGGGAGCTTTGATAGCGCACAACTTAACTCCGGCTTGCTGCTTGTTAATAATCAGTATAGATAGTGCATCACTTTCCACATCCTCCGCAACAATTAACAAGGGCCGATTGTTCTCTACAGTCAGCTCCAATATTTTCACAAGTACATTCATGTCTGAAATTTTTTTCTTGTGAATAAGGATCAACGGGTGTTCCAAGTCGCATTTTTGTGTCTTCTGGTCAGTAACAAAGTAAGGAGACATGTAACCCCGGCCTAGCTTCATCCCATCCACTACTTCTAATTCATTGTCCAAAGTATTTCCATCAGCAATTGTTATCCCATCTTTCCCAACCTTTTCCTTCGCTCTTGCTATCAATTCCCCGATTTCACGCTCACCATTAGCTGAGATAGTGGCAACCTGTGTAATTTCTTCTGATGTGCCTATCATCAGTGCTCTACTCTTCAAGTCAGCTATAACAGCATCGACGGCCTTACTGATACCACGACGCAAATCCATAACATTTACGCCAGCAGCTACTGACTTGCAACCTTCTATGAATATTGCCTGAGTCAAGACGGTGGCACAAGTAGTACCATCTCCTGCAGCGGTAATGTGGTATTTGTAGCACTGGCAACCTGCTTCACTAAAGTTGCACCAACATTTTTAGCCTTTAAAATTGATGCTTTTGGCCACAGTGACACCATCCTTTGTCACCTTAATTAGGATCGCCATGGCTTTGCTCAATAATCACATTGTGTCCCTTGGGTCCCATTGTGACCTTCACAGCTTCGGCAAGCTCGTTAACACCAAGTAACATAGCCACCCGAGCCCCAATTCCGAAACTAATATCCTTGGCAACATAGTTTCTGCTGTAACTCACCCTACTGGATACCAGGTTCTTGGCAGTAGAGGACCTGATTGAAGATTTCAATGCTGCTGCAGATACCCGATACATGGCTCCTTTCTAGAGCAAACAATGAAAGTCGAGCAAAAAACTAGAGAGGGGGTATGGGTCCTTTCTCAACAAATAAAGAAGAAGGTTGTATATATAAAATCTTTTTGTCTCTTATAGTCACAACTTAACTAGTTGTACAGTCGTAACAAGGTATAATCTGGATGATGTTTTCGACAGATGATAATTACTTTTTTCTTCACATCACTTTTTCAACAAATATACCACATCAACTAAAAGTAAAACAAGAAGGCTGTATATATAAAATCTTTTAGCCTCCTACAATCACAACTTAAGCCGTTGTACATTCAGTAACAATATCTAATGATGATGTTTCCCGATGTATAAAAAATTCTTTTTTCATTCTTTTTCATCTTATTTATATGCCCTTATAATAATTATTTTTTTCATCTTCTTTATATGCCCTTATAATTATTAAGAGGATCTTATTTATATGCCCTTATAATAATTATTTTTTTATCTTCTTTATATGTCCATATAATTATTAAGAGGACATATTAATGTGTATCCCACATACTTTTTTCATCTTCTTTATACGCCCTTATATTTATATGCCCTTATAATTATTCTTTCTTTTTCATCTTATTTATCAAGTAGATGGATACTTAGTCATCCGATTGACTTATTGTATATGGTCTTATTGGACACTTGGTCACTCCCAGCACACCACTTTCTCAACAAATATCCCACATCAACTAAAAGCAAAACAAGAAGGCTGTATATATAAAACCTTTTAGACTCCTACAATCACAACTTAAGTAGTTGTACAATCGTAACAAGTCACAATCTGGATGATGTTTCTGACAGATGAGAATTTCTTTTTTCTTTCCTTTTCATCTTATTTATATGCCCTTATAATTATTATTTTTTTCATCTTCTTTATATGCCCTTATAATATGTGACAGCCCGACCCGAATTCCAATGCGGAATCCCAAGGTCGTGCCGTCAAGACAAGCTAAAAGATGGACAAGCACCCGCTAAGCGTAGTGGTGCGAGTCAAGAGTTGAACCAACAAACTCTAAACAGGAATGAAAAGCCATAACGGCAAAACAGAATAACCAAAACTAAAATCTGCGGAAGCAAATCATAAATGGGACCAAAACCTATAGTTTTAAACTAAGGAATACCAAGCGAGAGACGATCTCTCGACAAATCTACGACGCGTGGCGCAACATTGCGCACGTACAACAAACCATCGGCAACCTAAGGCCGGCAAAACAACAAGAATTCCAACCTGATAAACGACAACTCAACGGCTATAACATGCCGGAGGAATAGATCAACTAATGAATAAGATATTCAAATTCTAACAACTAAACACAAGTCTCACGACTAACGTCTGAGATGACAATACCAACAATACTAGAATGAGTGAGCTAAAGCATGCTCGAAATAACAAGGAATAACTTCTAAAAGATACAACAGCTCGACTAACGAGTCGGCTACCAAAATAATACGATAACACAATACTAACATAGTCTACCCAAGTAAAGTCTACATAACTTTACATCCGTGTCTCACAAATACAAAATAACATAATAATAATAATAATTCCAAGCTTAGAGCCCTAAGACCACCTTCTAGGAATCACTATCCGGCCGCCACGCCGCACTCAACGGGATCGCTGCAAAAACTAAGGAAAACAAACACACGAAATGAGTCATAATGACCCAGTAAGTTACTAAATGCAAATGTATGGCATAGCATATCGTGGCATGGCATAATGCACAAACATGTATAAAATCATGGTATCTTTATAGTCCACCAATAATAAACTTGTATCATGTCATCATGTAACATAAACTTCATAAACCATATAGCACGTTTTCTTTCAATAAAATGCTTATACATAAGCACGTAATTACCAAGATCCGGGCCTAGCCCTTTCAGATTCAAATCATGTCCCGGCCTAGCCCTTCAATGATCATAAACCGGGTTTCATTCCTCAAATGATCACAACTCACCGCTTTCTTTAATGAGTTCCTCGTTACATTCATCCGACTGGATGAGAAATGGGAGCTCGATATCGTGCTAGGAGCCGCGAGACCACATCCCACTATCGGCCAAATAGTGAGGAGAAGGGTACCAATGCGGCGATTCATAGCGAATGTTTCCAAAGGCCATGAATCGTCCCATTGCCGACAAAAGCGACCAAGACGCCAGGTGGACTCAAATCAAGATGATCAAGTAGATTATTTACTTGTATAAACCGATAAGGACCAAGTTCATCACAAAGAACTTATTAATTCAAGTAGGTCATAATGCTCTACAAAACCCAATAAACAATGCACATACTTGTACACACTTAACATATTCAACTAACTTGTAAGTTAGTTCAAAAACCACGTATTGAGGTATTCATAAACCTCAAGTCATTACCAATTCATGAATAGCATATAAGCTCAACAATTCACAACATGAGGTCTACTAAAGTCCTCGACTCAAGATTAAATCAAAGACTACTACTTAGTCTAAGAACCACCACAATTCAAGGCTTAGCATTTAGCTTCGCTTAAAGGCACACCGGACTTAGCCAAAGTCCTTATAGCCGACATCATCAAAACCCATCTCATGAATGACAAGACTACCTTGTAGTCTAAATTCGCAAGTACTATCATATGCTCGCGACTAAATTCCTTATAGTGAATTATTCGAATAACATTACTAAATGGTACTCGAGACCATGGGTTGGTCTCTAATACTCCGTGCTTTACAAGCACGCTCTAAACAAGTTCCCAATGGGTCTCTATAACATGAGTGTCTCCATAGGACACAACAAGGTACTCGGATACGCACAACATAAGCAAAGCGAGATCCGAACATCGTAGGTCTCAATCAAAGGCTTGTTATCTCATTATTGGCCTCACAATGACTCCGTTGAGTCTTAATTCTATATTCCATTCTTTATGTGTTTCATAGCCCCACAATTAAACATTTCATTCATATAAACTACAAACTCCCAAAGTTCCTTCGGGCTTGATTCCCGAGCCCTAAAACCCAAGAATCCATCATAATCATAATCAAACGAAATCCAATTATCGTAGGATTCCAACCCCGAGTTCACAATCACATTATTGAGCATATTTCGACTCCTGAGTCTAAACACCAAGTTTCATCATTTACATCTCTCATCGATCTCAACATTAACCCCACTTCAACTTAACCATAATTTCCCAATAATTGGGTTTGACTCCCAAGCCTAAAATTCACAATTAATCCCAACATAGATCAAAACCCATTTCATAAGTCATACAATTTCAATTAAGTGTTTCTACTCATATTATCATGTGAGTTCATACACAAAGCCCCATAATTCATAGGCATAATTCCACCATAAACCCAAATAGCATAAAGGCATGATTTCTAGCATGCTCAAGCCTAGAAACACAAAATGAAGAGTAATCATATACTTCAATAATCATAGGAGTCATCAAATACAAATACCCAACAAGTTCATACTTCAAAAATCCCCAAAAATTGGGCAAACATAGCATACAAGTGTTCATTGCCCACAAATAGCATACAAGTTGTTTTCCTTAGGGCCAATGAACCAAAATCAAAAGAAGGTAACTTACAGCTTGAGTGAAAACTCAAGAGAACACAAATCCGATCGGTGAAGTCGTTCACTCGTCGAGGGCTTCAAGAATCCGAAGTTTGAAGGAAATCGGGTGGTCGGATCGTCTTGGATCGAAGAGGGAAGAGGCTAGGGCTCAAGAGTCTCCCATGGAGTCTCTCTCTCTATTTACGTATGATGGAGAGGAAGAAATGAGGAATTTTCGTTAGTTAAATGGTGAAGGGGTTTGGGTATTTATACCCCCAAATTAAGAAGGGGCACAAGGGACATTTCTCAAGTGCAATTAGTGGAGATTAGGGATAATCAAGCTCTAATCCAACCTTAATTAACTTCTAAATAATGTTAGGACATGTTTAGGGTTAAGTATGAGAGAGGTTAGGAAGGGTTTAGAGGGGTTTAAGGAGGGTAGAATAGGTAAAACACGTCACAACTCAAAACAGGGGAAGAAAATCCCGTAACAGCACTTCTGGGGTTGAGGCGGGCGCCTCAACCCATCCCATGCGGCCGCCTCACTCCTTCCTGCACAAAGGTTGCTCTCGATTACGATCTCTGGCGGGCGCCTCGGCTCCATCCCATGCGGCGCCTCGGCTCTGAACCTCCAAAACTTGGTCTAAACTTGATCTAAATGATCCCAAACTTATGGGCAACCATCCTAAGGTCTAACCCAACTCAAAACAAGTCTAAAACACACCCGAACAACTCAGAAACAACACGGAGCGGCAGGGAAGGGTGCGACAACGTCTGCAAGGGGCGGCAAACGAACTTCGAAATCAAAGCGAGCAATGAAAGAAAGGAGACTTTTAAGGCAAGTCTAAGGGCTAATGAAGAAGCTTAAATACTTCTAGAAAGTTGAATAACAACTAGGAAATAAGAATCCCAAAGGAGGCGATTACGCGACTCGATCCTCGAACTTCTGGCGATAGAGAGCGAACGCTATCTCCAAGCTCCCAAAATCATCGATAGACTTAAGGAACACCTCCAACTTGAAGTCTAATGCATCTAAATATGTTAATAAACTATCTTAAAGAGGTCTAAGACCCAAGCCGAGGTCACGAACACAAAAGCGAAGTAAAGCCTCAATCGCGTCGTGCATTCAGGCTAGCGTCGGGTCACGACTTGTGACTTTAGCAAGTCAACAACTATATGGAGTCTCTAAATAATGTTTTGGTCTTAATATGGTCTCTCAAACATATCTAGACCCTCTCGACCCAAACATACCGTCGACAAGGGAAGAAGTGCAATATAGCCGCATGGCAGAGACAACGAAGGAGCGGGCGTCACACCCTCTCCACGCCCCATAAAAAGAATTAGTCCCGAATTCTAAATCATGATACAAACCACATTGACACCTCGAGGTTCAAAACCATCTATCTAGACTCGATCTCGAGTCTAGTCACCACCACAATAACATGACTCATACTTGAGTCGCGAATACACATATGAACAACACTAGACCAAACATGTAGGCAAAATCCCAAACTTTAACATAAGAACACATTTAACTACCGAAACTATTTGCTTGGGCACATCGTGAAATTCAAGCACAAAAGATTCTAAGTTACAAGAATTAATAATTGCTTATGGAGCAATTCACAAACAAATCAAAGATAACCAAATTGGCATTTCAACTATGCAAATCACACTCGCGATTTCCATCGCGGGTAAGAACATACAAGAGCACACAATGCCATGTTTTGAAAATTCTTTCCATCTATGTCCATCCATTTAGTAACGAGGTATAGTCAATGTTTAACCTACTCACTTGCACCAATCTAGTCCACAAGCGAACCTCTTTGATCACCAATTTGAGATGACTAAATTGGATTTCAACTTTTAGTTCTGAGATCTTGAGGTTCATGATTAAAAGGTTCTAAGCATCCTTTAATAGTCTCCTATGCTAAGGAAATGAATGAACATGAATTCATGGTGAGAATTTAATATACTACTATGTAATGCATCAAGTAGGTGTTTCTACAACTAATACATAGCTGAATAAAAATTGGACCAAGTAACAAGGTCTATTACCTTGACAAACAACAATCATAGCTATCACAAACTCGTGTATCTAGTACACCACCAAGATAATTTATTAATAATCACGACGAATCGACAAGGCTACTAATGCGCGAAACATACTCATAACTATCCTTTCTGGGGCTCAGACCGAATCTACAACCAATGCATACACTAAGCATCCTAACAGAGCGTTAACGTCTCAATACTCACGGTGAGCGTAATCTCTCCCGTGCGTAGTGATTATCCTCTAAATCGCAAACCGCAACTTCTGCAAAAGTATGTGTATCTACTCGCATAGTAACCACTAACATTAATATAATATCGTTATTAGTCATTACATAAAACATATCCTTATAGAATATACAAACATTATATCAAACCAATAAATATCAATATACAATTCATACTTTATATGTATTCGTATATATACATATACATACTATGGCCACTTATGTATATCCGCACAAACCACAACTCCCATATAGCACGCAGTCTTATATACATAGCTAATCAAGAATCCATACGCCACTGCGATTACCTACCGGTAATCACAAAATAAACCATATCATATATCAATCTCACGTTGGGGTATTATTCCGATCGAGCAAACAACCAATATTACACAGCACACCATATAATGTATGTATGAATGCACATGAGCTACCGATTAAACACGTGTACTCATAATACTTCGGTAATAGTAACAGCGATATAATTTCTGCAATATATATATATACGAATACCTTCCTATTTGGAT
>JABEVN020000777.1:0-28180 GCA_013146195.2 Codonopsis lanceolata | reverse complement strand
AAGGATATATCTAATCATATCAAACAAGTTCGCTAACATAACAAGTAATCACGATTACTTTTATGCGAACCGAGCCTTGCACGCAATGAAGAATTTCGCTTGAGCTACGATCTTCGATGCCAATATCCACGCAGCCTGCAAGTCTTTCGCTCGGATTGATATCACGAGCACGGATATCAATACGGTTCACACCGCAAATCCAAGCCTCTTGATGGTTAGGCTAGAGGAGTATTTGGTGAGATAGATTTAGGGAGAGAGAGGAGGGCGCCAAAACTAGGAGACGTGTTCTCCAATTGTTGATTATTAGGTTTTATCCCCTTAGTTGCCCTATTTATATTATTACAAGAAACCTATTTTTGTAGGTTAAGTCAATCCTAAACCCACTTGATTAGGATACTAATTAACCAATAAATAATATAAATTATTTCCATGTGGGCGGGACTAAATAATCGGGCCGCAAGCCCAATTACCAACATCTCCCACTGCACACATGGACTCACCTCTAACCACATCGTATCATCAAAACCCGTTAAACACCGCTCTTCATACTAAGTGAAGCGCGCGACATGACGAGAAAGATAAAGGGTGGAGCGCTATACCAAATCACCATCTCGACCAAAGATAGAACGCCCTCAAGAAAACAAAACTCGCCTATACCCTGCATCGATATATATACATCAATTTAAGCATCCTCAATCCCTCAAGAGCGGTGCTTAAAACTCAATATGTTTGTGTATCAAGATCAACCTTTTGAACCGTATGTTCAATATGATCGCCATGGCATTGAAACACAAAAATAAAGATGCATATCATACTATCTTCCTTAGACACTCATATTAATCACTTTGGCCGATCGCTTCCCAGAATGTCTAGGACAGTATGCATAGCCCGTTGGTCGGCATGCCAAAGTAGCATCATCAACGCCCAAGTTCATGATATAGTTCTAAGTCACATAGGTATAATTGTGATCCGATTTGATCACTAGAACTCACACTGTGATGAAGCAGGATCATTCAATCACTTTCTTAAGTCGCATTATAGTCACATACAGATGAAGTGTATGCTATGACGGAACTCCCACACAAAGGCGTGCATGTCATGCTCAAACGCCATACGAACCTTAGTCTAGCCGCCTCTTCTCGGGCGTCTAACTTGAGTACTTTAAAGCACCACTCTTCTAGTGACTCTCTTTAAGATCTCACATTCGACTTTTCCTCGATATAAAGTCGACCTTATAAAGGTCTCATCTTGGCCGTATGCCAAGGCGATAAATGTAATGTCATTTGCGCACTCCCTTGTAGGTACCAAAGACTTTACTATCTCAACTTGCTCGCCCACCTGGCGACAAGGTGAATTACCCGTGTGAGGGCCAATTCAATATCCACACATCTTTTAATCAAAATATATATGCCACACAATTTCATATCAAAATATCCAATTAACATATAAAAGGAACAAAATGAAACCGCAATTTATTCAAACGATAATGAATAATAATCAAATCATCATAAGTGTTCTCGTAACAAAGTCAAATCCTAACGGCCCTGTGACCCAACATATGATCCTCGAAAGATCTCTAGCCAGAGGTTTAGTCATAGGCCCTTAACATGCTCCTACCCAAGAGATACTCCACCAATTGCTGATAGAAAGCGTAGTCCGAAGTAGATTTATAACCATCTACATCTCCAAACTTCAATCCACGCTCAAGGAAACCTTTCAAGCTCAAATCCCCACCTTGGTAACATAGGTTAAATTTGTGGTTCCCACCAAGTAACGTGCAGAACCCTCTTTCACCGCCATCCAAAGGTTGAGGTCCAAGATTACTTTGGAATCGACTCAACATCCCAACTGCAAAGCATAGGTCAGGCCGAGTACACACCATAGCATACATCAAGCTTCCTACCGCATTTGCATATGGAGTCGTAGACATTCTCTTCTTCTTCATTCTTAGGGCATTGGTTTGTACTAAGGACATCCCTTTTCCATTGGAGTGACAACGGGTTTGAGTTAGTCATGCCAAATCGTTCGATAACTTTCTTAATGTAAGTCTCGAGACAAACCAAGAAATCTTTTCGAACGATCTCTAATGACTTTTACCCAAGCACATAGCTTGCTTCACCCAAGTCTGCTATATCGAAAGCGCATGCCACTCTTAGTGGCATTTATCATCTCCATATCATTCCTGCCTAGTAGGATGTCATCAACATATAATGACGTAATCAAGATCTTTTCTTGGATCGCTTAACATACACACAAGGGTCTTCCTCAATCATCACAAAGCCAATTGAGGTTATCGCCAGAAAGCGAATGTACCACTGCCTAGATGATTGTTTGAGACCATAGATGGAACGCTTGAGCCCAAGACACTTTGCGCTCTTGTCCCTTGACTTCAAAACCCTCTCGTTGAGTCATATAGATCTCTTCATCTAGTTCTCCATTGAGAAATGCGCTTTTAACATCCATCCGATAAAGTTCTAGATCCATGTGTGCTACTATCGCTAGATTAGGCGAACAGAGGAAAATCTCACCACGTGGGAGAATGTCTCCTCATAGTCTAAACCTCTTTGTAAAGCCTTTCGCCACAAGACGTGCCTTATATTTGTCAATTGATCCATCTCGCTTCGCTTGACTTTGAAAACCCATTTGTTTCCAATAGTCTTGCGACCTCATGAAGATCAACTAACTCCCAAACCCGATTCTTTTTCATGAGGAAATTTCATCTTCCATCATAGCCATCCATTCACTGCTTGTAGGTAAAGAAAGGGCTTTGAACGATGTAGGCTCACTAGAATTGAAAGAAGTAGTTAGAAAGATTCTCTTCGATCGCGAATCGACGACGAGGTATATTTCCATCGCTACTTCTTCGCTCTAGTATCGACTCCCACTAGAACTGCATCCCACTCGGATGAAGATCACCTTGACTCTCATTGGCGACTTCCATAGGTTCAACCTCATGTTGTACCATAGATTAGGTTGAGGCAATTCACCTTCGCCAAAAGATGTCATGTGTTCTTCTTCCATCTCAAAAAGTTCAAAGTCTTTCCTAACTTCACCTATCTCGTGGAAATCATTCTCAATGAAATCAACATTGGCGACTCGATTCACTCATTCCTTCTAGGTTTTCCACCGACATAACATAACCCTTGAGGTATCTCAATACCTTATGAAAACACACTTGTTTCCTCTGGCCTAGTTTTCCAAACTTATTGGAAGTACTATGGACATAACCTCGCACAACCCCAAGGATGAAGATGCCCCAATTTAGGCTTCTCACCTTCCAAAGTTCATGTGGGTCAGTGGGAACCGACTTAGAAGGCACTCGTTAAGTATGTAGGCGGCAAATATTAGCGCATCCCCCAAAACGAAATTGGGAGGTTGGCCTGTGCCATCACCCAACCATTTCCAACAATGTTCGATTCCTTCGCTCTCGCAACACCGCTTTTGTCATGGAGTTCTAGGAATTGTCAATCGTCGGCGTATTCTTTTCTCACAATTCTTTAAATTGATCGATAAATATTCACGGCCCCTGGCCGCTTCTAAAAGTTTTAAGCTTTTATCCTTTGATTCTCAACCTCAGAAAGCGCAAAACACTTGAGAGCTTCATCGCGGTGAGAAATAAGGTAAACATAACCATAATGTATAGTCATCGATAAAAGTGAGAAAATAGGAAGCTCCATGACGTGCCTTAACATTCATTGGTCCGCAAATGTCCGAATGGACTAACTCTAATGGGTGTGTGGCTCTTTTGCCTTACCAAAAGGCTTTCAAGCTTTTCCCGCCAAACAAGATTCACACAAGGGTAGGTTGACATTGCCGAGAGACCCCAATAGGCCTTCTAGCCAATCTAGTCATCCTATCTTTTCCTATATGTCCAAGTCTAGCATGCCACAACTCTAATTAGAATCATCATAAACCATGCAAGAAGAAGAATTAAGAGAAGAATTATGGGAATCCAACAAATCTAATTTAAAGAAATTATCTCGACAAAGAACCATGTCCCAAAACCTCATCACCAAAACAAATATCCAAGTGATCATTACTAAAATTAAAAGAATATCCATGTCCTAGCAATTGTACTCACCGATAGTAGATTATGTCGAATTCCTGTGCATAAAGAACTTCATGAAGAGTCAATGCGCCCACTCCGCAATTGAAGTTGGTATGAGCCAACTCCTTTGACTTCAAATGCATCTAACTGCTTCCCATGAAAATTCTTCTTGTACCGCCAGAACTTTTCGATAATCTACAAATCCTTCTCGATCCTCGTCACATGTTTGGTTGAGCTCGAGTCTACAATCCACACAGGAGAGAGTCGCCTAATAAAACATGAGAGCAAACACAACTTTGCATGGAGATAGGATTAAGTGATACCTTCTTGGGCTCAGACAAGTCCGAGCAAAATGACCCAAGGCACCACAGCTAGCACTCGCTTAGCAATATTCTTTTGCCTCTACGGCGCTTAGCAATCTTGTCACTTTTAGGGCCCAAATTTCGAGTCTTGCTTTAGCTTGTTTCTTGCTGTTCGTGTGGCTTGCTGACCCTCAAGGGAAACAAGAGCAAGATCACGAGTCGCAAAGACTTATCGCGCGATTCGCTTCATGACACTCTCCCAAGCTCAACATGGTGAGATACATCCGCAAAGTCCGAATGGAGTCTCCGTATGAGTCAAGATACGCCTCAAACCACTCCAAGAATCAAAGGAACGAATCACCGCTTGAACTTGTTGTTCATCGATAAGATGTAACCAAGAATTTTTAAGATCACGAATCATTCTGACATCTCACGAAGTTGTTCAAGAATGTTTCGCTTTCGTCAATCTTATAGCTTTCAAACTTGTAGGTCAAAGTCCTTAACTTTGTAGCGTAAGTATTCCCATAAATGCGCTTAATTTGGTCCCACATATGTTTAGCGCCGCAGTCCTCAAACTCGCTAATCGATCATTATGCATGCTACTCAAGATAGTAAAGTGCACATCGATCTTTCTTTTTCCACCAAGGAATTCTCGCATTTTCTCGGCGATGTCGGGCGATGGTCAAGTTACCCATCTCTGGTTCTACCATCACAAGATCAAGGTTGTCCGTAACCTCTTGCTCATTTAGCAAGTACGTGATTTTCCTTTGCCAAACACCATAGTTTGAGCCATCTAAATTTCTCACCCTTATTAAGGTCGGCGATTACATTCTGAGAAGCCATTTCACTACATTTTGTTGCAAAAAAGAGCAAAATAAGACATAAGCATATATATATTATATTTTTTGATTCACTTTTGTTTTGAAAAAATCAATTACTAAATATAATCACATCATACGTAAGGAGGGAAAATCCGCGAGGCTCGTAATCACAACCAAAGCATGCACAACATGAAAATATTCATAAATTGATAATTTAAACAAAAGAAATATGATAGAACGGATCCATCAAGTACATATCATGTACATAAATATTTTCACTATCGAAAATAAATTTATTGGGTCTCGTGAAGTCCCAATCGCAATTTTAGAGCCCAAACGACAATTAAATATGCTAAAATGACTTAAAATAGCTTAAAATTCACAAAGAATTTTAAAAATTCCGTAACAATCCCAAACAGCCTACCCTAAATGATCACGAGAATGACAAAACAACGACAAACACTCGAAATTATTTTGTAATTTTTAAAAAATCGTAAAATAGGTTTTTACACAGAAAAAATCAAAAACAAATATTTACAGTCAATTGATCAAAAGCAGACCACCATTGGACTCGAAGGCCAAACAGAGCGAGCCACGCCGCCGCTTGCCGTTTGCGATCAGCTCCAGGATTGGCCGCACGCGCCTCACGCGCTCACCTGCTGGCGTGGGGGCTTCATGAAATGGCTTGGGCATAAATGACGTCGGCGATGGCGTGTCTGGCGATGGCGGCGGCATAGAAAATTTTCTGGAAGTGGGTCCCCGCGATGGCCGTGGCGACATCGGGCATGGGTCAACGGTTGACCGTTGCGATCAGCGGTTGATTTGGTCGCCTCACGCCGCTCCTTCCGCGCGCCTTGCCGGAGAGTCGGGCCAGCGCCGCCGGTGGCCGATGACCTCACGGCAAATGGCGTTGGACTCGTCTCCGAGAACTTCCAGTGGTGTACTTTTTACCTCGAAAGTGGGTCCCACCGATGACGGGCGCATGCATCATCGGGCCATCGGCCGACCGCCGACCGCCAGACCGCGAGGCCAAGAGTGGGGTCGTTTTGGTGAGACGCCTTCACGCGCCGCCGGAGAGCGCAGGCCACGCGCCGCCTTCGGTGGTCCGATGACCTCATCGAAATGGCGTTCGCGAAGGGCCAACTCCTCTCCGTACTTCCCATTGGTGTACTTTTTACCTCGAAAGGAGGCCATAAAACGTTCATTTTAAGTCCAAATTAAGCATATAATATGTCGTTGGAAAGCCCTCACGGAGTACTACAAGTACAGTCCATAAAATCACGATTTCACCGACCATAAATAGGTCAAAACAGCATGCAAAGTTTTGGAAAAAACACTTTTCAACAAAACTTGGGTTTGCGATATTTTGAAAAATACCCAACGGAATTCAACGAGAATTTAGTATGTTGTTCGCCTCGTCGTAGGGAACTGAGACATATTAATTTTTCTCGAAAATTTTAAAGTTTTACACATAAAATAATAAAACCCATTTGTTTCGTTATCGGGTAAAACTTTTAAACAAACCCAAAAACAAGAGCATGCGATACATGGCATAACGATACGAGCAATCAAGCAATATGGCTCTGATACCAATGAAGGATATATCTAATCATATATCAAATAAGTTCGCTAACATAACAGTAATCACGAATTACCTTTATGCGAACTGGAGCCTTGTACGCAGCGGAAGAATTACGCTTGAGCTACGATCTTCGTATGCCAATATCCACGCACTGCAAGTCTCTCGTCGGATTGATATCACGGAGCACGGATATCAATACTGGTTCACACCTCAAATCCAAGTCTCTTGATGGTTAGGCTAGAGGGAGTATTTTGGTGAGATAGATTTAGGCAAGGTTCTAAAAATCGCTAGGCGGGCGCTAGGCGCCAGACCAGGGCCTAGCGCCTAGAGCGCCTAGGCGGGATATACGCGGGGCCTAGGCGGGGTCGAGAAATAAGACATAATATCTGATTTTTAATATATTTTTTTATTATAACCTAATTATTAAACATAATTTTTTTAATTATACTAATACTAAATATCACCTAATAATTTAAAAGTAATAATTACATTATGGTGTTAAATTTTAAAGGTAAAACTAGAAATTTAATATCATCTACGGTTCAAAATATTACAAAAATAGTCAATAGTTCAATTATCCATAGGTCCGTTGACAATTAAAAATTTACAAAAATAATTTAATATTTTTAAATTGATATTTATTATTATTATTATTTTAAAAACCCAAAATGACATTATTTAGGGCCAAAATTTTTAAAAAAACTAAAAAAATAGGAAAAATCGCCATCGCCTAGCCTCAGCGCTGGCGCCTAGAGGCGCCTAGGCGGCGCCTAGCGGCGCCTAGCCGCCTAGCCGATTTTTTCGCCGATTTGCCAAATTTCTAGGCGTCGGGGTGGCGCCTAGGCCGATTTTTAGAACACTGGATTTAGGGAGAGAGAGGAGGGCGGCCAAAACAAGGAGACGTGTTCTCCAATTGATTGATTGATTAGGGTTTTATCCCCTTAGTTGCCCTATTTATATTATTACAAGAAACCTATTTCTTGTAGGTTAAGTCAATCCTAAACCCACTAGGATTAGGATACTAATTAACCAATAAATAATATAAATATTATTTCCACGTGGGCGGGACTAAATAATCGGGCCGCAAGCCCAATTACCAACAGGGAATATACTCCACATTATCATAGGAAAAAACTTGTGTAAGATAGATCCCCAAATAGGAAGGAAAATGGAGTTGGGTTTGGTTGAAAATGGAGGTGTTTCATGTTGATCTGACACATTTAACCATGTTGTGTCTTTGTTGATATCTTCCAAACTTGTACTCCCTCCGTCCCGAATTGAATCCTTTTTTTATTTTTTTCTATCCCAGAATGAGCCTTTTTTTTCTATGAAGTTACCAAGTTAAAAACAAATAAATAAAAAATCTAAGAGCCCGAAAATCAAGCCTTATACTTAAAAATCTTTTAAAAAGCAAGCTCTAAACTCAAAAATCAAAAGTGACATTAATCAAGCCTTCCACACATCTTTCCAAGGGTTTTGTATTTTCAATGCACTGACTACTCACCAAGACATGATAGTCAAAGGCAGACCTAGGCTAGGCTGTTTATTAGAGTCGCAACGCAGAGCTCTCTCTCTCTCTCTATATATATATATACACACACATATAAGAACCTAATTACGGGTAGTGATCAGAAAGTGTCCTCAAAGTCACTTTTAGGAAAAATTCATGGTAATACTTACTTGCAAACCATGCCAAAATACTTGAAGGCTAGTAAGTTGTCAATAAGTTGCTTTCCCATTCTCATGTGAGCTTCATGGTACCTATAACAAAGTTCAAAAGTTCATAATTGTCATTAATTAAAAAGTAGCCAACCAATTTCTAATTCTTTTTGGGGACATGAGAGGGGAATGGTGAATGAAACCTTAACCATAAGTAAATGAAAAGCGAACATATTACCATGGACCATGCCTGAAATATTTCTGCACAGCGAGATAAGCTGACTGAAACATCACTACAAGAAAACAGGGCAACTGCAACAGAATATTGCAACAGAATTGAATTCAGTTACAATATGAGTGGACAAAGAATTTTTAACGAGGAAACCCATTAGCCGGCCCTTTTTGGGGGCAAAAGTTGAGGGAAAATGATGTCAAATATTGAAACGAATTTTGCAAATGTAATTGAAATCGCTTCAATGTCGCCTAATTTTGCAATGGTTTTTGAAACACATGAGCTTCCGTTTCAATTTTCCGTTTCAAGTTCAGTTGCATTTATTAATATAAGATTTTTATATTTTGAAACTAAAAAAATTGACATTCTATTTTGGACGAAAAATTGGAGGGAAGAAACCCACATAATTTTGCAAGGGATTTTGAAACAGATAAAACATTGGTTTCAAATTCCTCATTCAATTTCAGTTGCAATTAATCCTATATGAATTTTATTTTATTAAATTGAAAAAACTAGTTTAAAATGACGTTGTTTCACCTTTACTTAGTTCAAAACCTAACCTAACCTAACCAGTAAACACTCGGTTTTTTTGCCCCTCAACCTCTCTTCTCTACCTCTCGCTCTTAATTTCTCTCCAGAACTGGTGCGTCTTCTTCCAGCGAAACTCGTGGAGCCGGCGTCTCCTTTGACGCCCAAACACCATCTCATCTCATTCCCTCTTTGCCGAATTAAACAAGGTATGAAATATGAACTCCCAAGTCCCATCATGTATGAAATTGTTGCAATTGTGGTATTCTGA
This sequence comes from Codonopsis lanceolata, assembly GCA_013146195.2. NCBI lineage: Eukaryota > Viridiplantae > Streptophyta > Magnoliopsida > Asterales > Campanulaceae > Codonopsis > Codonopsis lanceolata. The sequence goes on along the minus strand of JABEVN020000777.1, from coordinate 18,737 downwards.
TTATTAGCATCTTTGAAATGTTCAAGTTGCAATACTTTCCCTAAATTAAGAAGAGTATGTGTGTGTGAGTGTATTTATAATGGCCAAACTGTGGAATTCAATTTGGGGGACTTTGTAGGCTAGAAGTGAGCAACTGGTGGATGCACTTGTTGCAGTCACTTGCCCTGTTGCCCAGTACGCAACCCCTTGTTTCTTACAATTGTACTGAAAAATGGTCAAGTATGTTTTTTTAGTAAGAAATTCATTGTCTAATAGTTGGAATAATATACAAAATAAGTGCTTTGTAATGTTACTTGCATGATGTTTCATATTTGTTCGTTTATCCAAACAATCAATAAAGTAGAACCATCATTACATTAATATTGATTTTTGGCTGCTGATATTCTGTTTTTGTATGGTCCATTGTCTGTTGATAGCCAGTAAACATTCATTCCATTCACGATATATAGCATTACAATTATATTAGTGTTTCATTTTCTAGACGTGGGACTTGTGCATTCTTGTCTTCTACAAAACTTGCAACAATTTGACTTGGTAATCTCTAAGACATTTTTTTAATTAGAGTATCTTTTCATGTAAGTTATTTTTGAAAGTCAACTCTGTACACAATTTCTTACTAGTTTGAGACCGTGTCTAGCAGTATAGGTTATTCATCATTGTAGAGATACTGTAACAGCAGTGCCTAGGAGTTTGACTTGGTAGATTTTTGGAGCGCATAAGCTCTTTTCTTAATCCATGTTTTTGTTTTTCACCCAAATTTTGCCCCTATCACAGAATATTATATGCACGACCTTTTGATAGAATCGTTATTGTAACTTCTGCCATTATAACAATTCTTGTTGCGTCTGATTAGCAGAAGTCACTCTTGGAGGTGATAAAGGAAATCGTATTATCTCATCTCACAAAAAAATGCCCCCCACATGTGAGTACTCTTAAAGTTAATGGGTAGTATGAAATTTTAGCTCAACTAAGGTAGGATATTATTTGTTGTGTATTCTTTAGGTTCAAGTGATTGGGATACTATGTAGAACACCACAAAAAGAAAGGAGACATGAGTTACTTAGGCGAGTAGCAGCTGGTGGTGGTGCCTTTGAAAGTGAAAATGGCACAAAAGTTCATCTTCCAAGGGCAAATTTAAATGAGATAGCTAACCAGGCTGATGACTTGTTAGAGGTGATACTAAAATGTTGCCTTCTATTTTGGTATTTAAATACATAATAAAAAATTAAGTAGTTCCCACTTCCCTCTTTCACTCCCAATTGCCTCTTCTCTCTGCAACCATAAATTATGTACTGTTGTTGTTGTTTTTTTTTTTTTTATAAAGTTTAGTTATGGATCTCTACAATTCTGTGGTGGTTACAATATATTTACATGGTCTTGCAGGATGTGGAAACCAATATCTTGGAAAATCAAACTAAATTTTCATTTTCATGCTTGTTTGATTTTTTATTGTAACAGATGTATCATGGATTGGGAGCCAAAATTTTGTGCCTTTACAAGGATCTATCTTAATCTATTTCAATTCCTTAGTAGATATCACTTTTATTCTTATTGTAAAATCTAGCAATGAAGGGGGGGGGCATGGATTGTGTAGACACCCCAATTTCGTACCCCTGGTATGTGACTGACATAAAATATCAAGAACTGTTAAAAATTAACAAATGTCAAGTTACAGGAGTCAAAAATGCGAAAGCAGATGCGCGATGAAGCTAGGGGTAAAATTGCAAAAAACGAAACTTGAAAGAAAAAGCTTGGTGCCGCACCAAGGGTCTCCTTGGTGGCACCAAGCCTTCTACTGTTGCGTCTCTCAGATGGAAAATGTACAACTTTTGATGCTCGCGGTACAAGTCGTTGAAGCTGCTGAAGAAAATCAAAAATTCCGGACGTGTCCTGCTCCTCGACTATAAATAGGAGGCCTCGGTTCTCATTTCCAGTGCTCAATTCTGCGATTAAAAATCACAACGAAGCTCTGCTTCTGCGATCTACCGATAAATATTAGTACGAGAGGTGCGAGATAGGTGAGTGGAAGCCCCAAGAATCTCCAAACCCCGTCCAAACTCTGCCAAAACAAAAACCCATAGGTCATAAGTGATCCCTAGCCTAGTTGTTAGGTATCCACCTCACTTCCCCGGCCCAAAAATTCCAAAGTAAGCCGTTACTCTGCCCGAGTAACGAGCTGAAAAATCAAAAAAACTAAGTCGTGGTTCCGCCCAACCAAAAAATCCAAAACCTACCAAAATAAGCTATCACTCTGCCCGAGTTGACAAGCCCAAAGTCTCAAAAATAAGCAGTCACTCTGCCCAAATCAAAACAACAACCACACAACAAACAACAAAAAAGACTCCCTCTCCCTGAAGGACAGAGCGAGCACACCACCGCTCTAAAAGGTAAAGCCTTTAAGGGCGTTGTTTATTTCATTTATTTATTTTTTCTGTCTTTTATTTATTTTTAAAAGTTGTTATTTAAATCCGACACAATGTAGCCAAAATAATTCGTTGTGCTACCCGGATTAGAATAGGAAATATTATGTAAAAGAGTCGTTATAATGGCCAAATATTCTTAAATATGTCTGTAATTATTGTAAGGAAATGGCTGCGAGTCCGTAAATAATGTAGCCACGGATGTATTTGTTTTAATTTCCTGTCTTTTAATGCTTTATTTACTTGCGAAATAAATATAACAAAAAACATACTTCAGCCAAAAACCATTTTTGAGACCGAAAGGGCGAGTTGGGTGCCTAGCACCTTCCCAACTTGTAACTTAGCCTCCGAACCCGTTTTCTTTTTCTCTAGTTTATTTTTCTTTTCTTTGGTTTTGCTTTATTTGTCTTAAAATAAAGATGACGACTCTAAAACTTTCAGATTCAGTGGGGCCTCGCAACACTCCTTCTTTGCACTTTCCCGTTCTCCCCTAAAAAAAGGAGAAATGTGAATGGAAGGGTGATGTATTCTCATATCCTGGTATCCCCTAAACAAGGGATAACTTGATGTGGGAAACCCAAAGCTCCCATAGTAATCTGAATTGGCCATAAGGCTATTTTTAATAAAATCGATAGTGGGGGCGTCGCAATATCCTTTTTTGCACTTTTCCGTTTTCCCCTAAAAAAGGGAAAATGAGAATGAAAGGGTAATGCATTCCCATATCCTGGTATCCCCTAAAAAAGGGATAACTTGATGCGGGAAACCATAAGTTCCCATATTGGATACAAAATCCACTAAACGCAACCGAGGCACATTCCAACGTGCTAACATAGACAGCACTCCTCTCGCACTTTTGATTTCGTCTTCCCCTAAACAAGGAAGGGTGGAACGAGAAGTGGTGTCCCGCACGCCAAGCACCCTATCCAAGGGCGCGGGCGCGAGGCGCATGAACCTCACAGTGGCGACTCTGCTGGGGAGTTGTTTTATTTTAAATAAAATGGAGGGCTAGACTCATAAAATAAAACTTTTTTTGTTTTTATTTGTTTCTGGCTAAAGTATGTTTGTTATATTAATTTATGCATTTGAATATTGTGTTCCTATACATCTGTATCTATATTTGTGGATATGATCCTCCATCTTGCAGCAGTTTCGTTCTGATAACTGTTACAGGTGTATTTAAAAATATTATATAAAAAAATCAAAAAAATTCGAAAATAAAAAAAAATTTTGAAAAAGCAAAAAAGCAAAAAAAAAATTATATATATGTTGCAATAATATTCCGGGCAGCACAATAAAAAAGGACCGGGGCTTTATTTTCATTATTGCTTTATTCTCGGCTCTGTACTATTATTTCTTTCTGTTCATTTTTCTTTTTTTTATTATTCTGTACATTTGTACATATTGACATTCATTCTGTCATTTTATTTTGGGGACATAGGACCAAATTTGTAATTAATAGGGATAGATAGTTTCCCCGCTTTTGTTTCTATTTCTTAAAATGTGGTGTGCTTGCTTGCTTGCGTTCAAACTAAAAAGCCGAGAAAATCCACACAAACAGCAAGACAGGCCATATATGTTTTATTTTTACGTTTATATATACGTAAATAAATAAAAGATTTTATCGCTTTCTAGATACCACACACACGCACATGCATATAGCTATATTTTGTTACCTACACCATGGCCACCTACCCCTGCATGAGCCAACGTTAGAATGCATATAGATTCTCGTGACACTTCATTGACCGACCGGTTTTGCATCTCCGAATTGTGAGTCACCGCAAAAAAAATGATATATGAAAAAAAAAAAAAAAAAAAAAAATATATATATATATATATATATATATATATATATATATATATATATATATATATATATCTAAAAAAATGCGCAAGTTTAGAAAAAAAATGAATGATAAAAATAACTGCGCAACAACAAAAAAATGATAATAAGTGGGTGGCCGATTTATTATCTCTCGATGCTCGACCTAGACCATTTAGAACGTGGATCCCGGAAAGAGTATAGGCCCTCGCTTGGGACCACCCTGGGAGTCGAAAGGCAGGTGGAATATGTTGGTCCTATACTCCGGAGAAAGAATCCACTGTTCCAGGAAAAGTCATGAGACCGTCAAAATAAAACAAGTGCTTATCCGGTCAATTGTAGGGAACAAAACAAACAATAATAAAATACACTAATAAAGGCACGCCTGTACTCCAAACCCGAAAGCCTTCCTTCAACCTCGATACCTCCATAACCCATTTTCCTCAAACCCGGCCCAAATTTGGAAAGGCGTAGATATTACCTTGGCCGGTTGATACGGGAAAGTAGTGCGTAAAGAAATCGTAACGAAGGTATCGATGTCGAGATCGACGCGGCGTAATCGCATCAGAAATATCCGAGCAAGCGTATGGCAGATGAGCAATCCGATATGGATGATTCGGGGCTCCGGGATATACTCCGACTCGGCAATGCGGCGATGGCTAGACCGTAATCTGGACGCGCACGACATGAACGCTTGCTAAGCCAAATAGCAAGTCTTATACAAGGTCAAAAGCCTAGTGGTGAGGTGAATTCTTCCCCTACAATCCCCCAGGAAACATCAACATCCCAGCTGCCTCCAAACCCAACTCCCCAGCCAAACACTAACCCACCAAATATTACCACTACCCCAAATCCCAATCCTCCACCAAGTCCCTACTACCCAAACATCGGCCCTTACCGTCATATCCCTCCTATCCTACTCCAAACACCAAAATTCCCCAAAGCCCAAATGACCTCCCTGTTCCCATAACCAACCCACTCCGAAACGTACCCCAAATATGGACCCACAAAATTATAACCCCGCCGTGCCAAGTTACCACTTATTTACCTTATAATGATCCCAGTACCGAAACCATCCAAAATCCACCTACCCAAAACCCACCAACCCAAAATCCATATCCCACCCAAGTTCCACCAGCCCAGAATCTACCAGCCCAATATCCATATCCAACCCAAAACCCTTACCAGACACCACAGTCAGAAATTAACCCAGCCTTCCCTAATCTAGCCAGTATATACCAAAAGCCAACTCCCCCAGCCACCAAAATAGAGGCCGACGTGGAAAATATAAAAGCCATGGTACTCAAGCTTCTCAACAAAAGGGAATTTTCTACGCGGGCACTAACATTACAACCTGCGGCAGTGTTGCCTTTCAAATTCAAAATGCCCGACATAGAAAAATTTGATGGGACTGGATGTCCTATATCCCACTTAAAATCCTATTCCACTGGCATGCAGTCAATGGGAGCTAGCTTTGAGGCTATGGCTTCCAATTTTCACCTCACCCTAATAGAGGCGCCAAACAATGGCTAATGTTGTCGATAGCGGCACCATGAATATGTGGGACCGATAGGTTTGAAGCATTCTTGAAAGGTACAAAGACAACACCAGTCCCGAAATTAGAAGGGACCTTGAGTCGTGCACCAGGGAAAAAAAACCTTGTCTTGAGTTCGCAGTCAAGTGGAAAAGAAAGTTGGCCCAAACCTTTGACAGACCCGATCCAGCCGAATCATGCCGAATGTTCATAAAAAACCTCCAGCCCATTTACCTGGAACATATGCGGTACCTTCCCTACACCAATTTTAAAGAAATAGTAGAGATAGGAGCCCGTATTGATGATGATATACGAACAGGGCAATTACAAGTCAATACGCCTCCTAGCTCTTTCCGTTACTCTAAAGGGAAGACATCCACAACCACACCCACACCCACACCAACACCAACTGTCAATGTGGTAGGAAATGCGTCAGCTACTTTTCCTACCCAAAATTATGGCACTGTTCCATGGTCTTATGGAGCGGATAGGTCTGTCAACACAGTCGGAGGGAATAATGGCCCGAACAGAAATTTCAGAAAGCAGAACCGGTATTATGATGAGTTGCAAGCCTCCCAGTCTATGATCCTGCAGGGGCTAATGGCACAAGGAGTGTTAAAGCCTATGGAAAATTATAAGCCACAGGACCAGGACACTGGAATCATGCCCGATCTTGTGAATATTATTGCTGCGGTGGTCACCTCACCGATAAATGTTATCGCTCAAAAATGCTATTCGGGATCTTATAGATGATAAGGTTATTGAAAAGCCCTCCCGGACCAAATATAATCAATAACCCTCTACCTCAAATCAACATGATTGAGGTTGATGACAACTTCTGGGGATGATAGGCGAAGGCGGAGGCGATTATGAGAAGTTCCTGGCTTGAGTTTGAGCCTATTTCTAATAAGCCCCTTTGCAAAACTAGTATATTAAGCGGCCCACTTTTGCGCCCACGGACTGGTGGACTACTTCGGATATATTACCCCTATTCCTTTCCCTAGCCTTACGGATTTGGTCATCTACCGATCCGCTCCTAAAATTGAGGATCTCAAACCCCAGGTCCTCAATAATGTAATAAACCCTGTACAGTGTGCTTTTAATAATAATCTAAACGTCTTTGCTTATTTCTTAGTTGCACCTACATTAAAAGACACATTAAAAAAAATATAATAATGAGTCATTTAAGAGGACCCAAAAGATAAAAAATTATTTGCTTGAGCTTGTAAAGTCAGCAGAGCACCAGGGACAACATCATTAACAGCAACTGAAGACTGATCCACTATCAATCTGGGGCTAGATAATGAAATCAAAAGAAGTCAGAATCAGCAACTACCTGCAAGGCTCTGAAAGAATAACACTCATGGATCTCCTCAAAAGATTTTGTGGACATGTTTACCTGGTCCTATGAAGATGTGTCGGGGGTAGACCCGACCATAGCCAAACACGGACCCTCATATGTCGGATGCTCGTAATCGGACAAAAGCTCCACCGCATCAAGCCAGAATGGTCACTACAAGTTGAAAAAAAAAAAGAAAGCATGAAACAGCCGCACGTCAACTTCATTCGGGTAAAAATAAATAAAAAAGAAAGAAGAAAAAAAATACAAAAAAAAAGAGAAGAAGTAGTAAAAAAAACACTAAAAAAAAGAGTAAAAAAAGAAAGAAAGAAAAAATACCCGATCTGGCTGTCCAATATAGTGACTATTCCCAAGCCCAACAGTTTTTTTTATCAACGGCATGTTGGGCTATAGTCAAAGCAAAGGCAGCAGGGGACCAAGAAAAGACCCCATTCACCACCCCTTGGGGGACCTACTGCTATCATGTCATGCCGTCTGGGCTAAAAATGATGGGGCTACTTATCAAAAGGCTGCTACCACTCTCTTCCACGATGTGCCATATATTGTCAAAAAGATCCGGTCAGGAGATGTCGTACTCCCCACAAGCCAGGAAAGAAGACCTTGTTTAGCCCTCCAATTTCAATGAGCTTAAAAGGTATTATGCTTGAGACACTCTATCGGGCAAGTGCTTCCCTCTCCAGCCCGCTAGGCTGAAAACCCGAAAGGGCGGCCTAGGCAAAAGTTAGGGCATATAAAAAAAATTAGAAAAAAAAGGAGAAATAAGGGCTCGCTAGGCTGAAAACCCGAAAGGACGGCCTAGGCAAAAATTAGAGCATAAAAAAAAGAAAAAAGAAGAGTAAAAAAAATAAAGGCTCGCTAGGTTGAAAACCCGAAAGGGTGGCCTAGGCAAAAGTTAAAGCCAAATAAAATATATATATCAGGAGAATAAGGAGAGGGAAAGCACTCTTTGAAACCTCGGCATCTTACCTCCAGTCTTCAGCATGCAAGGGGGCTCGTCTGATAGAAGAAAAAGAAAAACCACGACAGGAAGCTCGCAATAAAACACTAAAATATAATATTACGGGTCCTAAGGTGCAAGTTAGGAATAATTGCTAAAGAAATTTAGATTATGCGTTAATTGCATGTACAAATCTATTATTGCCTCTACCCCCTTTGTTTCCCCCAACACTATCCTTCATTTGCAGCTCAAGCCCCGGAGCAGTCTATCAATGTCTGCGGTGTTCGCCCGGCCGGGCCTATATACTTCTTCTGCAAGGCACAGAAAAGACTCAGTCTCATCAGGATGAGAAGCACCAGAAGTGTCCTTGTCATATTCATCATTTGCGTTGCCATTATCCTGAAACAGCTAGACGACTTGGGTTCCGATTATTCACCGCTGCCCTGTCTGATTGTGAAGAAAAATGCAGGGGCTATGAGAATAGCCTTATGCCAAGTATAGCCCTGCAACAATGGTATGGCCAAAACGAGGGAAGTGGCGCTTTTCCTTTCCCGCATATACTCAAAAAAAAAAGGCTTTGTTCGAGCCGAAGGTATATTCCTTTAAAATCCATTTTGGGGATACGGCGTGTCATTACGGTTAGGTCGGTATAGCTTTGCTTTGTGCGTGCGTCTTGAGTGCGCATGTGTTTATTTATTTTGCATCATATAAATTATATTGCATTGTAAATATTTGTACGAGGTTTTCAAAAAAACAAAAACAAAAACAAAAACAAAAAAAAAAAAAAACAAAAAACAAAAACAAAAACAAAAACAAAAACAAAAAAAACAAAAAATGTATTATTTTGCATATAAATAAACGTTTTTGCAATCTAAGCATTATAAATGCATTTTGCATCTTAAAGATATATACTACATTTTGCATTACTGCATGCATGATAGAGTAGGAAAATGCACATGCATCATGTTAATAAACATCTTATAATTTTTAGGCATCACATTTACATTAAATAAAGTAGTACATACATTCATCATGTGCATTTATTATCCAATAAGCTGCATTAGGGGTGCGCTAAAAGGAAAATAAAATGCCACCAACCATGAAAATAAATATTCCCATGGCATTTACTATTTCCCTGCAGCATAAACATGCATCATTTTAGCCTCATTTGCATTTATAGTATAAACCATGCATAATAAGGTCAAATAGTGACCACTAGTTTTATCATGCATCGTAAAAATAAATTTCATGCATCATTACTTAATTGCATCATTTAGGCATAAATAGGACATGCATAAGCATCATTAATAAAGTCAGGAATGCTTCAAAAAATGCCAAACAGTGCCAAAATCCAGCAAATCTGAAGTATATCCAGGCGAGCAAAAAAAAAGACAAAAAACAAAAAAAAAGAGAGAAAAGAAAAAAAGAGGTAATAAGCATGCAAATAAAGAAAAGTGGCAGGCATGCAGAACAAAAAAAAAACAAACAAAAAACAAAAAAACAAAACAAACAAACAAAAAACAAAAAAATCGGGAGATGGGAAAATGCATGTACAAGAAAAGAAAGGAAAAATTTTCAGGTACATGCAACAAGAACAAATGCGGCGGCAGAAGAAGAAATTTTCGGCTAAAGCTAAAATGGAGAAAAAGAAAAAACGGCGACAAAGAAAAGATGATATCGGTGATACCAACGATGCTGACAAGAAAAAGGAAGCTTCGACCAAGGTTAGAAGGAGCGATAAAAAGAAAATGTAAGCGACATCAAGAAAAATTTTCGACTAAAGCCGAAAACATAGCGGAACGGGGAAAAATATTTTCCAGCAAAGACTGGAACAGTGACAAAAGAAAAATCCCCAGCAACGTGCATCGAAGAACAACGTAAAGCAGCAAGCGACATCAAAGCAACATCAGCAGCAATTTGCCGCATGGACACGACAAAGGTAAAGGAAAGGAAGGTATTTTCCTTTTTAACAGTGCATTTGTTTGATGTTTGGAAACTTTCCTTTAAGGGGTACATAGCCCCGGATTGATAGGGAAAGGTTTTGTTCTCCGTTGAAGGCTGAGTTCCTGAGGAGGCAATGCATTCCATGCATTTTGGCTGTGTGGGAAACTTTCCTTTAAAGGTACAAGCCCGGATTTATAGGGAAAGGTCTTGTTCTCCGATGAGAGGTGAGTTCTAGGAAACAATTCACTCGGCTTAGCCACAAGGCGAACTACGTTTGGTCTGATTCCTTGACTAAGGATACGTAGGCAGTCTATTACGGTAGACGCGACCATCACAGCACATATTTACCTTTGCCGCACTCATTTGATAAAAGCTTTGCCGCACTTGCTCATTTAGTATTACCGCACTTACACCGCAACACTTACACCGCAACATTTAGTCCCCAGTTGAGTGAACTACGTCTCGGTCTGATTCCTTGTTTAAGGATACGTGGCGACCTATCACGGTGAGGCCCGACCGTTATGCAGTGATAGTTTAGGTTTTGGCTTTGAAATGCGTTTGATGCGATTTCCTTTAATAGGGAATACGTAGGCAGTCTACACTAGTAGGTCCGACCATCAGAGCACATTAAATTCATATCTGCTTTAAACTGCGATAACTTTTTATAACCGACTAAAAATGTCTAGGTTATGGAGTTTGGATAGTATGTTAACTGTACATTATAACTGCTACCAATTGCATTCTCCCGTTCTTAAATGAACGAAATTGGAGAGTCTATTGTTTATCAACGATGTTCGTCTACTCGGTAAGCCTTGGGTTGCAGTAGACTCCATCGTTGAGGGGCTCAGACACCCCAATTTCGTACCCACGGTATGTGACCGACATAAAATATCAAGCTGTTAAAACTTAACAAATGTCAAGTTCTGAGGAGTCAAAAATCGAAAGGAAGCGAGGATGCGTGAAGCTTGAAGCTGCTAGTGGGTGAAAGTGCAAAAAACGAAACTTGAAAAAGCTGCTTGGTGCCGCACCAAGGCCCCTAGGTGCTGCACCAAGGGTCTCCTTGGTGGCACCAAGCCTTCTACTGTTGCGTCTCTCAGATGGAAAATGTACAACTTTTGATGCTCGCGGTACAAGTCGTTGAAGCTGCTGAAGAAAATCAAAAATTCCGGACGTGTCCTGCTCCTCGACTATAAATAGGAGGCCTCGGTTCTCATTTCCAGTGCTCAATTCATGATTCAAAATCGCAGGCTTCTTGTGCGATCTACCGATAAATATTAGTATGCGAGAGGTGCGAGATAGGTGAGTGGAAGCCCCTAGAATCTCCAAACCCCATCCAAACTCTGCCAAAACAAAAACCCATAGGTCATAAGTGATCCCTAGCCTAGTTGTTAGGTATTCACCTCACTTCCCCGGCCCAAAAATCCCAAAGTAGCCGATTACTCCGCAAGTGAAAAATCAAAAAACTAAGTCGTGGTTCCGACCAAAAAATCCAAAACCTACCAAAATAAGCTATCACTCTGCCCGAGTTGACAAGCCCAAAGTCTCAAAAATAGCGGTCACTACGCCCAAATCAAAACAACAACCACACAACAAACAACAAAAAAACTCCTCTCTCACGAAGACAGGCGAGCACACCACCGCTCTAAAGGTAAAGCCTTTAAGGGCGTTGTTTATTTCATTTATTTATTTTTACGTCTTTTTATTTATTTTTAAAGTTGTTATTTAAATCCGACACAATGTAGCCAAAATAATTCGTTGTCTTTGCCGGATTAGAATAGGAAATATTATGTAAAAGAGCCGTTATAATGGCCAAATATTCTTAAATATGTCTGTAATTATTGTAAGGAAATGGCTGCGAGTCCGTAAATAATGTAGCCACGGATGTATTTGTTTTAATTTCCTGTCTTTTAATGCTTTATTTACTTGCGAAATAAATATAACAAAAAGCATACTTCAGCCAAAAACCATTTTTGAGACCGAAAGGGCGAGTTGGGTGCCTAGCACCTTCCCAACTTGTAACTTAGCCTCCGAACCCATTTTCTTTTTCTCTGGTTTATTTTTCTTTTCTTTGGTTTTGCTTTATTTGCCTTAAAATAAAGATGGCGACTCTAAAACTTTCAGATTCGGTGGGGCCTCGCAACACTCCTTCTTTGCACTTTCCCGTTCTCCCCTAAAAAAGGGAGAAATGGGAATGGAAGGGTGATGTATTCCCATATCCTGGTATCCCCTAAATAAGAGATAACTTGATGCGGGAAACTCAAAGCTCCCATAGTAATCTGAATGGGCCATAAGACTATTTTTAATAAAATCCATAGTGGGGGCGTCGCAATATCCTTTTTTGCACTTTTCCGTTTCCCCTAAAAAAGGAAAATGGGAATGAAAGGGTAATGCATTCTAATATCTGGTATCCCCTAAAAAAGGGATAACTTGATGCGGGAAACCATAAGTTCCCATATTGGATACAAAATCCACTAAAGGCAACCGAGGCACATTCCAACGTGCTAACATAGACAGCACTCCTATCGCACTTTTGATTTCGTCTTCCCCTAAACAAGGGAGGGTGGAGCGAGGCTGTGGTGTCCGCGCACGTCTGCACCCCTATCAAGGCGGCGGGCGGAGCACATCTCAGGAACCTCACAGATTGTATGGTTTGAGATTGTCTTATTATGTGCATGATGAATTTTTTTGGGTTCAGGTAATAGAGCTATTTTGAAGGCTTTTTATAGCGGGTCTGCTTGTAGTACCGTGAATAAAACTGCACTATTTGGCTCTCCTTTTGGGGGGGGTTGCCTGGGGGCGATAGGTGATAAGAGCTTCTCTTGGACCTTTCATCAGTAACCTCTTTGTTGTGTAATGAAAATGTAGAATTAGGTTTTCTCATTTTCCTTTGGTTATGCTACTTCACAGGTACATCTTTGTCTTGTTTATCACGTGCAAATTTATCAGTGATGTCATTTGAGAAGATAGGCAACCACTATTATTATCACATCATCTAAAGTATCTAGAATCGTGGTTTTGATTTCTTCTGTCATCATAATTAGACTTTATAAGATTATATCACAGTCGATGCTTAGTTGGTCATCACACATTAGGCATTCAAGTACCAGATTGAACCATCCTTAATGTACTCTAGGTCAATTTGTTTTGGATGTTTTTATTGTTTAATAATTGCATGAGTTGGATGTTTGCGATGATATGATATTCGCGTCAAGTACATTGTGAACCCAAACCTCTCTCTCTTCCCCTTATGATAATAATCATGATTGTTGTAGACGATGGAAACACGCCTATTGTTCCTGATAGAAAGCTGCTTGCAAGGCTTGTTTTGATCAGAGAAGAAGCTTGGAATATGATGGGTGGTGGAATTCTGGATGAAAGAAATGACTGTGGTTTCACCACGCTTCGAATCGAGGTGTGCTCTTGTCCGAATACGATATCTGAATAACATGATATAGCTTAGATTCACTCCATGTGCCGAGAGGTCTGCAACTGTCGAACACGACATCCTTGATAACATAATTTAGTTTAAATTTACTCCATGAATCAGTGGTCTATAGATGCTGGACCATTTGTTATTTTGGATAACATGAAGATGCATCACCTTTGATTGCTTCTCTAGACAATGTGTTTGAGAAGTTCCTAGTTTCATGTTATATTTTTCTGGAAAGATTCACAATACTGTGGGTAGCAATTTGTGCCCATGCCCATTTGCCCGCATTTTAATGGGTATAGGCATCAACAAATTGCCTACTTGTGCGAAATTAATGCTGTATTCTGGGAATTGTTGTGGATATCTTGATTTTCTTCCATAAATGCTTGATTTCATGCTTTGCAGGGAACTGCTGGTGTCGCACTAGCTGGAATACTTGGAATTGTCAGTGTAATACCCCAAATTTTCTATATTAAAATAAAATTTTCTTTTATTAATTTTATCAAATATCAATATTTTTTGTGGGCTTAACTTTCCAATTTGGAATTTGTATATTATGGTGTGGGCTTGACCCATCAAATTGAGTGGGCTTGATCCTAGTACACTTAAATTCATTTTAGTGGGCTTGGTGTATATTACCTATAATATTTTGAGGTTGGGCTTGGCCCATCAAACTTTAGTATCTTTAACAAATAATAACAATTAATATTTTAACATATTAATAATCATAGCAAAATGATAATTTAATAATAAAAATAGAAGAAGGAAAAGAAAGGGGATGGACGCAGGGAGAGACGGCTTGGACGGAAATAGAATCGACGGAAGATGAAACGCCGAAGACAAATCGATCGACAAAGGATCCGACGGCCTCTCTCTTGTGAAATAAAAGAAGGTGAGAGATGAAGAGATTCAGCCCTTTCCAAGCAAGACACAAAGCAAGAGAGAGAGAGAGAGAGAGAGAGAGAGAGAGAGAGTCGGAGCTTGGGAAAGAATTCACCGACAAGACGAACAAGAGGAGGACGACGGAAGAGGAAGAAAGCTGTCGGTGGTGTGGCGGAGCTTAATCGAGGTAACGTTCCTTTCGAACCCGAACACTTTGCTCCGATTTCGTTCTTGTGCTTGTAGAAATTTTGAAATCTTTTGGAATTGGGTTGGTTAGAGAGAGGAGTTATTCAATAACAAATAATTATTGGAAAACAAAGGAAAAGATGATGTATTCTGAATGGTGTTCAATGGTGGATTTGTATGAGAAAGCATTTTAAGATGGAAATGGGTTTTGAATTGATTTATTGAGTGAGAAAGTTGGTCAGTGGTGTACTGGTGTGGGTGATAAATGGGTTCTGTGTTTGACTCGTAGGAAGAATGGATGGGAAATGAAAACGGTAGAAATCAATTAGGTATTAGTATAATATTATTAAGTTGTATCAGTTGTGTTGTACCAATATTCTATTGTTTTGCACTCTTAAATGGGTAACTGGATTCCATAGAGATAATATGAACAACAGTTTTAAAATTTGATTTTGGTAGTGGGTTTACCTTTAGTAATTTCAGTGAACAAAAAAAAATTTGGAATCAGATGATTGAACTTTATGTAACTAACCGAGGAAATCTGCAAATATCCGGAATCGGTGGAAGTGCCGGCAATGGCTTGGTTGATTTGATGTCATTTTTGGCAATTGTAAATGAAACAGAGAAGTCACACAAAAAGGAAAGAAATGATGAAACAGAAAGAAGTTGGAATGGCCGGAGGAAATGAAACTATTGTGATCGCAAGTAGTCTCTGTAAGTGGGTTGTGACTGTTGTATGCTTACTGAGAGAATGAGAGAAGAATGAGAATGTGAGAAGAATAAGAATAAGAGAAAGAAAGGGATTACTGTAGGAGGAATAGGAGAAATGTTAGGAAATTAATTTTTTAATAAGTTTGAAGTCAACTTTCCACAAACCAAAGCATGGAATGGTTGTAAAATTGCAGAGACAAAATTTTTCTAATTTATTCCATCGTACTTTGTGTGCGCTTTGTTGTTATTTTGGAGAATTGCAGAAACTTACCCACAAGTTTTAACAGTTAGAAATAGACCCTATACAATTAAATTAACTATATATTTTGGAAAAAATTTTAATTATGTATTAGATTTTAAAGGCTACTAGAAGGCCCCTAAATTTAGAGATTGTTATTTATGTATTATTTTTTTAAAAGCTATTAGAAGGTCTCTAAAATGAGGATTTTTTTCATTTTGTATTGTTATGATTTAGATTTGGCTAAGCGCGGGTAGCGGTGCTTTGTACTCGAGCTAATTTTTCGTCGCATCGCTAAGGTAATGGATTATACATCATTTAGGTTATTTTGAATTCTTAATTCCAAAATGTTAGGCTTCCGCTATCTCCTTGACATTTACCTTTCTTTGAAAACGTGTGCCGACCTTGGGTTGGTTCTTGATTTTGAAATCCCGTCGTACCGTTCTTTCGTTATTCTTAATTGTGAAATTACTTTATGAATCTCACAAATTGTTTAAACTCGATGTTCGATATTTTATTCGGTTATCATTGTTATTGATTTTGTTGAAATATTATTATATTTTTTAAGAACTCTGTTATGATCACTAAGATAATTTGAATGACCATTTGGCTTGTTAAGGCGACATTACACCATAGGAACTATGGTGGGGTAATCCGGATATACCATTTTGCTTTTGACCCTTTTGGGGTACTTTGATATTTGGGGTTCCTTGGAGCCACTTTTGTTTGGTCTAAAATGACTGCTTATGTGATCATAACATCTTCTTTAATATTTGATATTGATCTGTTTGATTCTTGCGAACTCGTTAATTATTCTTCGATCAATGTGTACTTAATCTTGTGGATATCTAGAAAAATAATTCTTTTGACATCTCCATAATCTCTTTATTTGTTTACAATATATCGTTTGACTTTCTTCCCGGTCAACTCCTCCTTAGAAACCGGAGGGGTTGTATATGAACTTACTGGGCTTTTGTTCGCTCACCCTTTTCCTACTCCTTTTTCTTTCAGGACATAAGTAAAGAGTGGAAACACGAAAATTTTGGTTCGGTTCGGTTCAGTCCAATTGAATAATTTAAAATTTCGCCATCTTATGAACTATTATTTATAATCGTTATTTGGATTTTGGGAGATTTATTTAGACTCATGTTTTTATTGTAAGTAAATTTTGTTAAGGGATTTATGTTGGAATATTGAGTGTTTAAATGAAAGATACATTATTTATGCTTTGGGTTTTAGTATGATTCTTTTGAGGATTAATTGGTGACGTGCCATTATGTGGGCCCTATAGTTGGGCCTAAATTTTGGGGGTCGTTACAGTTGGTATCAGAACTTAGATTTCAGATCCAAATGGGTTAGAAAGTAAAATTCCTAAGATTTAATCATAGGGTAAGAGTTGGACGATTTTGCACTTGACGTTATCCAATATCATTTTTTTTTGGTGCATGATTTACTTAGAGAGATAATAGTGATGTCAACACAACTGATATACTTCTTTGAATTTGTAGGAAATGGCGTATAACAACACCGGTAGGACCTTGATCGCTTCACCCAGGACACCTGTGGGAACAAGACTGAGTACAATGCGTGCCAGAATAGTCGAACTGGAAGAAATGAACCAAGTGTTGGTACAGGAAAATCAGTTGTTAAGAAATGACAATCAACTGCTAGCAAATGAGAACCAAGCCCTTATAGAACAAGCTAGAGAGATGGCGAAGGCATTGAAGCTGGCCCAAGATGCCTTATTTAGGCCTTTTGATGACATAGACGACGCTAGGAGGGCCAATGCAGAAGTAGAAGCAAGACTGAGCAATACAGAATTTTTGGTTAAAAATGCTTGGGATGCGGTCCAAACGGCCATAGATATTGGACCGGTTGTGGAAGAAGATCCTGAAGAGGAGGAAGAAGAAGACGAAGAGATGGTGGACATCGAGGCGGATGTCAACCCTGTAGTTAGCATTGGGAATCAAAGTCACGAAGAATCTGACCCAAGTTAGGACGAAGACTCCCAGGCAGAAGATAGTTAATTAGAAATTTTTTTTTTTAGAATAATTGTTTTAGGTTGGAAAAATGGCCGCCTAATGTGGGATTTGAAGAACATTTTGTTTGTTGCGTTTGTTATTAGAACAATGGAGCGTATCTTATGCTCCCGAGTTTGTTATTTTGACAATTAAATAAAATTTGAAATAAATGAAGAAATTTTTGGTATTTATTTTTGAGTGTATGAATGTGTAATTTTTGTATAGGGTACTCCTTAGAACTTGTCAGTGTATACCAAATTGGTCTAAGATGTCATACTGATTGAACTATGCCACTATAAGAATAGTGACCCTAAACTGACGTCTCAACGTTCTATCTCAGTACTTAATGGCACGTGGAGGTCGCGCTGGAGCCCGTGGACGTGGACGTGGTAGGGGTACTCGAGCTGCTAGGGTCATGCTGAACTCCACTTCAGGAGGTGTGGGGGAAAATAGTGTGTCTGCGCCAAACGTGAACACCAATGGGCCAGAACATACCGCAAACCAGTCTAATGCAACGGCTGCTGGACCAACGCCAGTAGACCCTACTCTCCTTGCGCTGCTTCAAACTATAGCACAAGCCCTGGTGGGAAACAGGAACCAGGATAATCCAACACCTGGAGCACCAGAAATACCTACACCGCATGCAACGCCGGCAGCATCTGCAGCGGCTGCTACTCCACAACCACAGCCTGCAGCACATCAACCTGGGCCAATGGTAAAAGACCCACTGGACATCTTCCAGAAGAGAGATCCTAAACCTTTCTCAGGCGCTCCAGGTACTGAGAAGCCTGAGGACTGGATTGAAAGCATGAAGAAAATCTTCAGGACAATGACCCTCACTAGTGAGCAGAAGGTTAACCTTGCCACATTCAAATTCGTAGGGGAAGCAGATCAGTGGTGGCAGTCAGTGATGAGGACTGCTGAGGCAGAGGGGACAGGAGAATATACT
The DNA here is from genome assembly GCA_013146195.2 of Codonopsis lanceolata. Lineage (NCBI taxonomy): Eukaryota > Viridiplantae > Streptophyta > Magnoliopsida > Asterales > Campanulaceae > Codonopsis > Codonopsis lanceolata. Next base: position 303 of record JABEVN020000777.1, on the reverse strand, counting down.
TGGGAGATGTTCCTGGAAGCTTTCAACAAGAAGTACTTTCCGCCGAGTGTACGTGATAGGAAAATAGTGGAGTTTATGAGCTTGGAACAGGGAAAGATGACCTTGGACGAATATGCCGCAAAGTTCACCGAGCTCTCAAGGTATGCTCCGGACCTCTTCGAGAACGATTACCAGAAGGCAAGAAAGTTCGAAAGGGGTCTTAATGGTAAGATTAGTTATCTGTTGGTACCACTGTGCTAGCGAATTTGCGGAGGTGGTGGACCATGCCGAGTGATTGAACGTGATTCGAAGCTTACCAAAGGA
>JABEVN020000776.1:0-28178 GCA_013146195.2 Codonopsis lanceolata | reverse complement strand
GTTTGTTAAATGTTTTCAAAATTTGCAAAATATGGAAGGAAGAACACTCACCAACAACCTGGGAAGATTGGTGAGCTCATCTAAGGGGAAGAGCTTGTGTGTTATAGCGTAAGAAAACACAGTCATTTGCCTCAAAATGTCCTAAGCAAAATTGAAGCATACCGAAAACCCACTTTTAGAAAATTTCAAAAACAAAAAGGTATGTTGGTGAAGACATAGAACAAACGAGGTTGCTTCATGGTTTGAGGCCGATTCGAGAAGAGGAGGAAGAGGATTGTGAGCAAGCTAACATATGCTAGCTCATGATTCATGTCCCTACTATGAGATGAAGTTGTAGTTTCACCAAGTCCTTTGGACAAAAATGGAAACCGCGGTGATAGTTCGATAGGAAGAACTTCTGGATAATCGGGATATCTTGAAGAATTTAATTCCTTTAAATTAGCCTATGTTAAAGCGGCCAAGAGCGTGAGAAACTCACGGTGAAATCTTTGATGGCGGTGAGATTCAAACTCTCAATAATTGTCAACAAGAGAGTATCAAGCGAAGGAGGAAAACAAATTTCTTCATGACAAAATTGGTATTCGGTGAGCACATCAAGGACTAGACCTAGAGAAAATTGCCTTGCAAAGACAATTGACTCTGGAATAGCTCAAGGATGCATTGAAGAAATCACTTACAAGCCAAAAATCTAGCAATGATAAAGCAGGCATAGGATATTCGTGTGTCTCTTCGACAATCTCTAGGTCAAGAGAAAGGTGAATCCTCAGCTGCTAATGATATATCTTCTCTGAGACATTTGGAAATGTGGGAAGCAAGGCCTTGGTTACTCAAGTGTCCCTTATGTTTACCCTAAAACTCGAGAAAGGAAGCCAAAATGAATGATTCAAATGAGAAACTTTGAGAAGGTACGGTTAGAAAGTGAAGTCTGAGCGACTATGCCAAGGCAAAGTCTGGCGGCGGTGAACCTCTAAGCACCTAGGTAACTATCAAGTTTGTCTATGAAAAAAGGCAAATAGCTGCTTTACATTGAAAGATAAACTTAAAGGTATTCTCTAAATCCTCTGAAAAGGTTTTTCAGCGAGAAAAGCTAAAAGCTAGTCTGTTGGTAACCTACCTAGGAAGATTCGAAAGAAACCAATTAAGTCTCAGTCGACAAGCAAAATTTGAACCAAAAATGAATGTCAAGAAAGGGAATGATCATAAGCACTCTTGGTTGAAGACTCTAACAGTTCTCTATGGACTTTCCATTTATGTCATTCTTGCCATTGCTTAGGCCATCGGCACCAGAGATACTGCTAAGGTTCACCCCAAGATCGAGAGACCTAGTTCTCTCAAGTGTCAAGCGGTATGGGTTGCAGGTTGCTAATCCTTAGGACCCAAATAAAGGGTACCTTGTTTTGCTTTAACTCTTTTCTGGGAATGCTTCGTGGCTATAGAATCGAGAAAACAAAGACATCGGTACCTAGGCGGTGGGCATTCAAGGCACATGATTGGGGAACGAGCAGTCTTCTTACTGAATATAGGCTGAAGCAAAAGGATATGGTTATTTTCGGAGACAATGCAAGAGGAAAGACAATTGGATATGGCTCAATTACTAGAGGAAGTCTCTCCAATCAACAAAGTTTCTCTAGTAAGTGGTTTAAAGCACAATCTTGAGCATATCACAGTGCGACAAAGGACTTCTATGCCAATTCAATTCAAACCGGTGCCTCATCAAGCAGGTGAATCATGCTCCACAATCTTGACCGGCAATAGACAAGGAAGCGTCTATGTCGTGGACTTAAATCTTCAGGGAGATTCTCAAGCACGTGTCTAGTAGCCAACAATGTTCGCGACAACGGTGGCTTTATGGCCTGGCGTCTCGTCACCTCGACTTCAAGCACCTCTCAAGCTCTCCAAAAATGGGCTTGTCGAAGGTCTACGATGTCTGCCGATCATCAGAAGTTGTAAAGCTTGTCTGAAGGAAAACTTTCCAAAGTCTTCCTTGAAAAGAAAGTACATATTGTCAACAAAGCAGACCTCTTCAACTTTCACGCATATGGATCTCTTTGGACCTATTACAACGGCCGATATTTCGGAGACAAGTACACACTTGTAGTAGTTGATGACTACTCTAGATTCACTTGGATTGAAACTATGACATCTAAAGATGAAAGCGTATGATCTAGTCACTGCACTTTTTAGAAGACTTCAAACTCAAAAGCTTGAAGACATTTGTGACATAAGATCGTTTTCATGACAACGCACCAATTCAAAAACAATGGTGTAGAAATCTTGTGATGACCATGGGATCGACCACAACTTCTCTGTTGCGGTCACTCCTCAACAAAATGGTGTAGGCGAGCGGAAGAAACGAGAACAACGATTGAAGCGGCTAGAACAATCTTTGGCGAAGCTAAACTTACGAAGTATTTACAGGCGGGCGATCAATCTTGCTTGCTTTACCGAGAATAGATCACAGGTAAACAAGTTTCATAATAAAACTCCATATGAAATATGGAGAGGAAGATCCCAAACATTGGATTTCTTAAAATCTTCATTTGTAAATGTTTTATTCTTTATAATGGAAAAGAGTATAGAGGAAAATTTGATGCAAAATCGAGACGAAGGAATTTTTAAGGGGTATTCAAACATTCAAAAGCATTTGCATTTTCGATAAATCTAACTTAAAATCTTAGAATACGTGCATGTTTCTTTGATGAATATGACTTGTTAGAGCCTAGAATGGCTCGAGCGTTGCTAATGATTCGATAATGATGAGGCAGTACAAATACGGACATCTACTTCCAATCCTTATCGAGAAAAGCGGCAGCTGCTGATCCCACGATATCGACTCTTAACCACCACGGTAGAAGAGAGACCTCTACGATACCGATAACAATTCATCTGTGACCACGAACCCATCTCTTACGTTTTACCCAAGCACCTTCTACGGATCTCTCATCCTTCTTGTTCACTTTGAGAAAATGAAAGTTTTGAAGACTCTATTTCTTACGACGATTTTGGTGAATCTCCTTCTCAACCAACTCGGAATTCTTAAGGGAAGAATCCACAGAAGTGATCTTCCTCAAGCTATTATTAAAGCAAGAGATCATCCCATTTCTCAAATAATTGGTGATCTCAACTCGAGATTAAATGCGAGAAATAAGGTTCGAAAGAAACTTTGTTTGCTTACGCATTGTATCGGAACTTCGAACCAAAGAAGATTGATGAAGCCATCGAAGATCATAAGCGGATTGAAGCTATGCAAGAAGAAGTGAACCGGTTTGAAAGATGTAAGTGTGGAGCTTAGTTGAAATAGGCGATCATCCGGTCATCGGCACAGTGGGTATTCGAAATAAAAGAGATGAAGATGGAAATGTCACGGAAACAAAGCTAGATTGGTTGCTGGGGCTGCAGAGCGGGGAAGAAGAATTGACTTTGATGAAACGTTTGCTCTGTTGCTAGACTAGAAGCAATCGAGAATCTTTCTAAGCTTATGCCTCGTTCATGGACTTCAAAGTGTATCGGATGGATGTTAAGAGTGCCTTTTGAATGGTGATCTTCAAGCGTATCGTGGAGCGACCTCGAGGATTTGTCATCTCGGACAAAGCGGACCCGTCTACGACTCAAGAAAGCTCTCTGACTGAAGCAAGCTCTAGAGCTTGGTATGAAACTCTATCAAGTTCTTAATTGAACAAGGATTCGTGAGAGGAAGAATCGACACTACTTTATTCATCCTCAAGCACAAGGCCATTCTCTTACAGTACAAATCTATGTGGGCGACATCATCTTTGGATCAACTAACCAAACACATTGCAAAAGATTCGGCGATGCAAAGCAAGTTCGAGATGAGCATGATGGGTGAACTTACCTATTTTCTAGGGCTGAGATACAACCGAGACTTGAGACGGAATCTTCATCGGCCAAACCAAATATGCGAAAAGGAACTAATCAAGAAGTTTGGTCTTGATTCGACAAAGATTTGAAACTCCAATGTCTACCATTGGCGCCATCTTGACAAAGATGAAAAGGGAAGCAAAGAGAACATGACCATATCAGATGAATCATAGGTTCACTTCTTTACCTTCTTGCTATGGAGACGACATTATGTTTCTTTGTTTGTGTTTGTGCTAGATTTAGGCGAGATCCGAGGAGTCACATTTGCTTGCGCCAAGCGTATCATCGGATATGTTTCAAAAACAACAAATCTAGGCATCGGTATTCGAAATCCAACAACTTCAATCTAGTTGGATACTCGGATCGAGATTATGCGGCTACTGAAAGTGGCGAGAAGAAGCACGGTGGGACTTGTCAATTTCTTGGAAACAGACTCGTCTCATGGTCTTGCAAGAAACAAGGATCGATGGCAAACTCAACCACGAAGCGAGAATATATTCTTTGCCAGCATTGTTGCTCTCAAGCTACTATGGATGAAGCAACGAACTAGTGGACTACAACATCAAGGCGAAAGCGCAATCATGTGTGACAACACATCGGCTATCTCGTCTCCAAAAATCGGTGATGCATTCAAAGACAAAGCACATTGATATTCGTTATCATTTTCTCCAAAGATCATGTGGAAAAAGGTAACATCGATCTAGAATATGTTCCAAGCGAGCATCAATTGGCGGACATTCTCCACAAAACCCTAGATGCCACGAGGTTTGCTTATTTAAGGAGAAATCTTGGTATGATTGATCCTCTTGCTTAATTTTAAAATTTTGTTAATGTTTCTTTCATACTTAGGTAGACCCAGTATTAGTCTAATCGGAAGGCGTAAGTTCTCAGGTCTTCTGGAAGACTTAAAGGTTAGTACTCTTACTTAGTCTCTTTTTGCTAAAGGTTTCTAAAGCAATAAAAGGGTCGAGGGACAAAATTTGGTACTTAAGAAAATATCTTAAGTTCAGCTTTTTCAAAAGCGATATTTTCGCCTTTAAATAGTCCTCGAACCGTTATTTCCAAACTTCTGAAACCCTTTGAGCGAAACTTTTTCTCTCTCTCTCTCTGAGTAACTACTTTACGCAAATTCAAGTTCTTCTTCTTGTTTCTTCTTCTCATCTTCACAATGATGCGCGCTCTCTCTCTACTACTCGTAATTTTCTATGTCTTAACGTTACGCATTTCATTCTTAACCTAAAATCCTTTTGGAATTCAAGCGGTCATTTTCGAGTTTATCGGATGATTCGCCATTGTTTTCTTACAAACTTGAATACTAAGATCGTTTTTGTTTATTCATTGTTCATTCTTATGAAAACTTACATTATGCATTTCTCGAGTGTGGTTTCTCTAAACATTCTAGGGTTTCAAGATTTTTCTTGAAAATTTGAATTTATTTTGGAAAACTTTGAAATTCCTACTTGTTTAGATGTCTAGATGAAAAGCCTAATTTTTATGTTGCTTTTCTTTCGAGGAAGAACCTCAAAATCAAAAGCGCGGCGGTGGGAAGGCTTATGACCACGAAAATGTCATTCCTCGGTTCGAACATAAACCTTCCGAGGATATCCCATCTATCCGCCTCTCATGACATTATTGTCGCTTTGGACCCCGAAGCTATACATTCGGGGCATGTGCGTTGACCAGTCAATCAATCATAAATGCGCTAGCTTGCGAGGATATGGGCGCCTACGGGATTACGCCTCTTACGCCTCAGCGACAAAAACTTCTGATATCTTCTGGCGAGAAGAATTTTATCAACGAATGGAGCATGATACGGGCGCTCTTCGTGGGTGGATTCCGCCTCTTACGCCTCAACGACAAAAACATCACAGAGTATCTTAAATCGAAGAATCTCCACCAATCGGCGTGCATTACGGAGGAGCTCTTTCGGCATGAACGGGCGCTTTCTTGGTGGGTGGCTTTACTTGCAGGGAAGTCCCATGAGGGAGCAAAGACACTCTCAAGGGGCAACGAGGAAGCAATAAATCTATCTCCACCATCATTGAAATTTGTTCCTCGGGGAGAACTCTTTGCACGGCAACTAGACGAGGGTGAGGCTGATACATGCAGGAAGCCATGGAGCACGTGCAAACATGTTCTCAAGCCCTGAGGAAGAGCAGATCAACGATTTGTTCCTCTTCTTGAATTTGCACGCCACCTTTTAGCGAGGGGCTCTGATTCTGGAGCATCATGTTTCTTGGCCCACAGATCAACGACCCGGTAAATTTCGACGTCTGCGGGGGCTCATTTTAAGCGTGGGTGGAGAAAGCTAAGAAGCGACCCCAGAAACTGCAAACGCCCTTCCGTCGAGCGTCAATGCCCTTTTGAGGATGATGCTATCATCAACTCTTCTTTGAAAGAAGATGAGTTGTATCTGATAAGCCAAGGAGAAGCGACTCACGGCCTCGTTTTCGGTAAATACATGAATCACGAGAACAAGCGCCGGATGCGAGAAAAGGTCTAGCCGGTCTCTCTTGAAAAAGTGGCCAAGCTGCACCTATCTTGGTCACCGACTTCAATATGGACACACACGTGTAGCGGCAAGCGGGACCTACAAAAGGCCTCTGCTAAATTTGAACAAGTGGCCCGAACCTCCATCAAAAGGCCAAACACAGGTGATGGCTGAAGGCTGCTGCTAAAGGTCGGAATAAAAGCCAGGAAGCCAAGAACAAGCCGGAAGTGGCACCTCCAGCGAAGAGGAGCAGGCCAATGGATCAAAGGAGATGAAGGAAGGCCGAGAAGAAGAAGGCACCGGGCCAATCTAGCCATTCCTCTCCTCCATCTACCCAAGCCAAGCCATCTGCAACTGCGATCCGGCCGACCATCTTAACCGTCTCACTGCACCCGGCTCCCCAAACCAAAGCGAAGGAAACCGTAAAACCTTTGAAGACCACCACAAGCTGATCCACAAACCTCTGGAGTGAAGCGGTTGCGTTTCTTATTCGGCCGGCGAGGAAGAAAAGGAGAGCTACCGGTACCCGACCATCTACCGGCCGACCAACCAACTGAAGCCGAGATACACACTGTAATCCGCCCCCTTCATATACTGTCTGTGACCGCCCGTCTATTTCTTACGAGGTCATCACTCAGGAGGACTTCACTCAGGAGGAGTCTATCCCTCGGGAGGAGCCGGCCGAGAACCCCAACTCCTCCTCCTCCTTCTCCCTTTAACTACTCACGACCCATCCACACCTTCCTCACCACCCAACCCATTGACCAACTTCTTCACCACACGCCTTTAGACCTGCTGCTTGCCAAGTTTCTCTTGAACTTTCGTCGGTAGCGGCAGATCTCTTCACCCTTCTCATCAACCTCCTCAACCTCCTCAACCTTCTCATCAACCTCCTCAACCTTCTCTTCAAAAACCAAAATCCCTCTTCTACCCACGCCCCTTCTTTGGTTCTCTACCGAACCCATTCCCCAATCCTCCCATCGGTGAAAATTCGACACGATATGGGCTGGATTCCCCACCAACTCCACCTCCACCCTCCCCTATAACCATATCCTCTTCCACCAAAACCATACCAACCCAAGACTCATCCTCTTACGCCTCAGAACTCCCATATCCAACAGCCATCGGGCTGCGGACTCTGCCCTCTGCCGACACCATTCACATTATTGCCAAGCATCTACTTCCATCGGCCGCCAATCTTTGAAGTTTTGTCGACTAGATGCCATCTACGCGGACTAGGTGAGCTCACAAGCATATCTACCGCTACTGCTTGAAGTAGCCACTGCGGCCAAGGCCAACGGCAGAGATGCCACTACTCTTCGACAATTTCAAGAGGATGTCGGACTCGTTTTGGACGGATCGCACGACTTCACCGATGTCAAGATCGGCGTCGGCTCAACGAGATGAAGGTTGCCGTATCATGAGGCTCCATTTTCTACGAGTTATTCACGCCATCACTCTCCATCTCGGCCACGGTCGTACTCTATTATGGAACTCAACAACCTCGCTTCGCCTCTGCTCATGATATTATGAATGCCAACCGAGATCGTGATCGGCCATCACGGAGGAGAAGCAAATGAGATCTATCAACGAGAATCTTGATGGAAGAAAAACGGCCGTCTTCGTGAAGAAGCGGACTACCGTTCTCGTTCCACGGACCTCAAGCGATGCGGATGCGAATATCAGCGAAGAATGGAAGAGCTAGAGCGAGAAAGAAGAAAAGGAGGCTGCAGACAAAGGCAAAGGAAAAAGACCTTGGTAGCTTTTGTATCTTTTCTTCCCTTTCCTTTGTATTTATCTTATTTTTTGAAAACTACGTTGAATGTAAACATCTTGTTTATAAATACGAGATGATTACTTGCTTTTTCAAAAATTATGGTGTTTAAATTCTTCTTTGCTTTATTGTTTATCTAAATTAGAATTTAAACATTCGGTTTAAAGTTATTTAAATTCTTTGCTAATCGTGTCTTTGTTCTTTGACTCTCTTATTCTTGTATGCACTTAGATTAGTCCCTTGCATTTGAGGTGTTATTACGTTTCAATAGAGGCATGTCTACCGACTACTTAATATATAAAAATTCTCGGACATGCTATTATCTATTAAATAGTTTGTTTTAAAAACCTCATTTGTAGTAATGATGACGGATATAAATAGGAGGAGATTGTTGATTCTTATGTTAAATTTATATCGTCGATACATTACATTAGTTTTATACTTGATGGCTAATCGGGCTAGCGTATTCGATTAAGCGTGGCAAGCTGTGTATAGAACTTTGCCTTGTATAGTTTTGTAGGACTTTTTCGGGTTCGGCGGAAGACCCTTTCTCGGCTTCACTTAGGAAGACACTTTCAAAGCTTTAAGATCGGTAGACCTCGTGTCCGGTGATGCTGCTTCTACGTGTCCTCTCAAGCGAGAAAGCTGGATTAATTCAAACTTATTTCCATATATTATTTGAATTAATCCAAGTCATTCCGACATGTCAAGCGCCGAAAGCAACTTTCAGCGAGGAATACTTTTTCGTCTGAGCGATGGCAGCGGCGTCCCCTACTTTGCTACATCTCTCGAATCGACATCAAATCGCCCACCTTTTGAAGATCTCGAAATGATTATACGCTCTAGATATCGTGAAGACGAAAATCCTTGGCGACAACCCCATGCATTTAATGCATTTATGAATAAATTTGTTGAAATCTTCGTCCTCTCCAAGCGGTTCTTTTGAGATGCACTGCTATAAATCACGCCATTGAAAGGCGGAACAAAGAGACAAATGTACAGAATCAATCGAACACTTAAAGAATTGCTCTGAATCTACACAACTCCAAGTCTTTCAGCTCAGTGCATTCAATAGATCCTTAACAGATCTAGAAGTCCTCGTCAACAACAAGAAGCTGCTCTTCAACACTAATTGCTTTATTCTTCTTGTTGTTAACTTCCATTAACTATACTTCTGCACGAATTAAATATCTTGTATTTACAGATATTTAATTCCCTAGACTCAAACACAAGTCAATATTTTGTACACGATCCATTAGGGATATTCTTTGTAATTGATCTAAGTGGAAAACATAGTGCACAATTTAAATCCAAGGTTGACTGCCTTGGTGGTGGATGTAGCACTCATTATAGTGCGAACCATCCCAAAATACTTGTGTTATTTCTCTTGTCTGTCTATTTATTTGAGCTGCTTGGTTTCATTGTTTATATTATCCATTTGGAGAACTAAAGTAATCGTAAAAAGGTCTACCGGTAGTCCTTATCGGCAGACCTGGAACAATTTTCTTGAAGGTCTTCCGCTACTTGATTCTTTTCATAGATTGCAAGTAACTTTCAAGGAACTTACTTAAAAGTTTTTAAAGTGTTAATAAGCTATTCAACCCCCTCCCCCTTCTAGCTTATTATTGTGCTCATTGGGACCCACAATCTCCCAAGAAGGCAAAACTAGGCGCCACCCCTATAAAAATTGGGCATGGCGCCCAATTTTGATATGTGACATGCCTAGTTTGGTCAATACTGCTTGCTCAAATCAGTTGGTATCCCGGTTTCTGTCCGAATTATCAATCACTGCCTCGTCTAATCACGGAAAGGTCTAGCAAGCTATAGAAAGCAAGAGCTACATGAGAGTAGATGGCTGCAATTATGCTCTCTCGCACAGGAGGAGGCGGCTGCCTCTTCCTCTACCCGCAAATCACCAGAAAAGCCCCCTCGAAGCCGGAAGGTGTATTCTTTTCAAATTCATTTCTAAAAAACGGCGTGCCATTACCCTTAGGAGTCGGTATAGCTTTATTTTCTGCATGTATTTTGAATGTGCATCTTATTCTAGCATGTCATTTAAAATTATATTGCATTTCATAATTCATGTTTGTACAGACATTAATTACAAATTAAAAAAGAGAGAGAGAAAAGCTAATATGTGCAGGAAAAGAAGCTAATAGCCAAAAGATGCTCTGCCTCCGCCAAAGCCACCTCCCCTGACTCGGGGCCCACCGTGCCGTCAGGTCTGCGTATTCGTCCCCTGCCCTGGGCACGACTCGATCCCGCGTCTGCATCATCATCATCATCATCACTGCGACGCCTGGTTTGCCGCATAGCATCATTGCTCCGACAAGAAAAATCATCCATTATTAGCGATAGAGCTTGTTGATGCTAACAAAGCCCCGCAATAGCCTCTTGTACGTGGACACTTTGACCTGGAAAAAAAAAAAGAGCATCAGTCAAACAAAAAAAAAGGTAGCATCAGTCAAATAAAAAAAAGATAGAGCATCAGTCAAATAAAAAAAAAGAGAGCATCAGTCAAACAAACAAAAAAGGGAGCATCAGTCAAATAAAAAAAAGAGAAAGCATCAGTCAAATATAAAAAAAAAGAGAGAGGAGGAAAAGAAATGATGAATATACCGTGCGGGCATGATCAGGGACGCGGTACTCCTCAGGGATCTCGACATCGGGAAGGACCTCCTTTATGAGCCTATCATCTCGCCGATACTGGAAAGTCGAAAAGGCATCATCAGGCATGGAAAACTCAAGCTGCGCATCCAGAGTTGAATGAGAAGACTCGGCCCAATCACCAGTGACAGATGCACGCCTTCCAATCACAAGAGGAGGAGGAGGAGGATGGAGCATCGTTCTCAGAAAATCTTCATATGCTATGACCGGAAAATCACTGGCAGGCATCACATATTTGGATAAATAGCGATGCCGGTTTGGTAGAGAGTCCGGAAGAATTACGCACGGAGGAGGTGCAGGAGGTGCCACCGGAGGTATCGAAAACGGAACATGTTGGCGGTTGACCCGCTCACCCATGTACAATGAATCACACATGATCGATACCATCAAAATCCGACAACGACTCAATATCAGAGTAACCTCGTACGGCCCTACCAGATTCCGCCAAGGGACCAAGTGCACCGAACCTGAGGTCGAGCTCGCCACTCTGTCACGCAGCGCCAATGACTCAATAAAATGGCCCCATGGTGTCCTTTTCCTTCCGATTTGCATTCACAAATTTGATCAAGTAAGGCGGTCCAAGAACATCGCTGCGCAGTGGGCCCGGTACAAAGTCGAAGACAGAATAAGCCCACACCTGAAAAAAAAAAAAAAAAAAAAAGGAAGAGAGAAAGGAAAGCAAAAGTCAGCAAAAAAAATGCTGACAAAAGAAAAAAGGGGGAAGAGAAATATACCTCCCAAGTATGGGAAAAACCGGTCATAACATTTGAGTCATTCCGACTCAACCTATCCATGCAGACATAAAGCTCAGCCAAACCTGCCTGCCCCCAATCATAGTCAATCACATGATCCAGGTCTCGAAGGCAGCCCAGCAGAGAAACCCTCAGGGAGGTGGATGCATTAGCAAAAAGGGATGTCCCCAGAAAGAAGAATAAAAACGTCCTGGCAACACGGGTCACAGCGACACCATCCTCGGCATCAACCCGTCCGGCATTCTCTAGAAGCCATCCCTTTACACTAAGAATAGTCACCTCGTCCGCTGTTTTATACGTGGGCACAAACCCCAAAAGGTCCTCCACCTCGTCATGACGCTCACGGAGGGTGTAATCAGTGCCGGTGCGCCCAATCGGTGGATATGCCCGGTGATGGCGCGAAATCCAGGAGTCATGGTGATCTCTCCCCAGCTGAGATGAAAGGTGTGGGTGGTATCCCACCAGAAATTCCGCAGCACATCAAAGATGGCTCTATAACTGCGGAAGGGGGTAAAGGCCCGCATGAAAACCCCAAAACCCGTCTCCTCCACTAAAACCTGGGCGGGTGTAGGCATCAAATGATAGATATCAGACACCTTGGCACAGGTAGCTCGGACCTTGTCCAAGGGCCTGCGTTCCTGAAAAGAAAGAAAAGAAAGGGAAAATAAAGATAAGTTTCTCACAAACCTTTTCTTCTTGCATAATTAACACATTAGTTTCTTTCTTTTTTTTTTTTTAAAAAAAGAAAACATTTGTACATTAAAATTGTTTTTGCACATAAATATGCATGTTAGCATTTTAGGTTTTTAAAAAAAAAAAACAAACAAACAAACAAACAAAAAGAGATAGAATAAATACTTTGCATTTAAATATACATGTTACATTTTTTTTATTTACTTTTCACATTCATGTTAAATAAATAAATTACCATGCATTCACATAAAAAGCATCTCATGTATATTCAGCATCACATTTGCATCAAATAAAGTAGTACATGCATCCATTATTTGCATTTATTATTCTATAAGCTATATTAGGAATGCGCTAAAAAGAAATTAAAAATGCCACCCATCATGAAAAAAGAATATCTCCTTGGCATTTCTTATATCCCTACAGCATTAGCATGCATGAAAAATAAATTCTGGTACATAAAATATATCTGTTTTATCTTGCATATATCCGAAAATGTATCCAGAAAAATGTGTCCGGAAAATTTTGCATTTCATTTCGAAAATTCCGTATTGTGAATATATGTCATGTAAAAATATTTTTAGATCTAAAACATGCATCATATAGCCTTATTTGCATTAACATTATAAATCATGCATAGTAGGGTCAAATAGTGACTACTAGTTCAATTTGTGCATCGCAAAAATAAATTGTCCAAATTTCATGCATTATTACCAAAATTGCATCATTTTAGCCCATAAATCACATGCATAAACATCACAAGCAGCATATATATACTCCAAAGGTCCAAAACAGCACATAAATTGAGCAGATCTGAAAAATTAACCAAATGGGTGGAAGAAAGTTATACTCACATCGGGATCATGGAGATTTGAGATATGCTTATACCAATCCCGCACCAGATTGCCCCAATCGTGCTTTGAATAATAGTAGTTGACATGGTTCCGAACCAAGGGAGGAAGTTCTTTCTTTTCTTCGCCAGATTCTGGGTTCATCGGTGCCTTTCCTTTTCGAGATCTAGAGGAAGAAGCCATCTGAGCAGAAAAACAAAATTTTTGGCGGAAGAAAATTGAGAAAAGGAGAGAAAATGAAAGAAAATGAAAGAAGAAAAACTCGCTCCGTCAATGGCGAAGGGGCGAGAAGAGAGAAGAAATGAAGACTTACGTCTTCATCATGTAAAGAGAAAGGAGGAAAAGTGGAATTTTCATTTTTCCCCCTCCAAGCAATTCAAAATCAGCACTTAAGTCCTCAAAATCTCATAATTGCAAAGTGGCCCCTAAGACTTAACAGAAAGCTAACAAAAGCAATTTTGTTAACCACATTCGATGGCCTTTCATTCAAAAAGCAAGGAAAGCTCATATCCCCAGCAAGTCAGCCGCCAGACAAGCAGAAAAGTCAGAAAATTCAGCGGCAAAAGGTAAGCCTCATTTTCTTTTTGAAAAAAAATGCAAAAAAAAAACAAAAGAAAAGAAAAATCAATCAAAGAAAAGAAGAAAAAAAAAGGAGAGTCAGAGAAAAAAAAGTCATGAAAAAAAAGAAGTGCAAAAAAAAAAAAAGAAGAAAAGAAAAAAAAGAGGAAAATCCCCAGGATGAAAAGTCAGAACGGCAGAAATAGCCAAATCAGCTGAACCAACAGCAGCAGTCAAAAGCATGAACAGGTAAGAAAGGTAAGATTCCTTATTCTACTATCAGAAATAAAAGAAAAATCTTTTTCAAAAAGGTTTTGTTGAAAAAAAGAAAAAAAAGAGGAATATTCAAAAAAAAAAAAAAAAAAAAGGAGAGAGGAAGAAGGAAAGAAAAATCTCTTTGTCGTATCCAACGACAGATTTTGATCGGTTGGATACAGTTTTCGAAAATTTGAAGAAAATTCCCTTTTGTCATATTCGACGACAGTTTATCGGTCGAGTACAGTTTTCGAAAATTTGAAGTTTTCTTATTATGTTTGGAAATCAAATATATGGCCAGCTAGACATGATTTTGAAAATGCCTCTTAACGTATTTCATCGACAGGTATTTTCCGGGTGAAATATGGTTTTCGAAATACACAAAAATCTTCATACCGTATTTAACAACGGTTTTCGGACCGGAAGAATACGGTTTTTCGAAAAACATGAAAATCTTTTCTTCGTTTGTGCTCTCGGACGGGTTTGACCCAAAAAAGAGCACAACATCCTCGTTGGTTGTTTGTTTCGGCTTGAGGCCAAACTACGTTTGGTCTGATTCCTTTTATTAAGGGATACGTAGGCAGCCTACATTAGTAGGTCCGACCATCAGAGCATTCAATTTGCATATCTGCTTAAAAACTGCGATAACCTGCTATAACTGACTAAAAATGTTTAGGATATGGAGGTTTGTTTCATGATATAAATTGCTGCATTATAACTGCTACCTGCTGCATCTTTCTCCCTCGTTTTACAATTGAACGAAATTGGAGAGTCTATTCTTATCAACGATGTTCGTCTACTCAGTAAGCTACGGGTTACCCGTAGACTCCGTCGTTGAGGGGCTCTGTAGACACCCCAATTTCGTACCCCTGGTATGTGACATGACATAAAATATCAAGACCTGTTAAAACATTAACAAATGTCAAGTTACAGGGTCAAAAGTGCAAAAGAACAAAGCAGGATGCACAAAAGGACGAACTGCAGGGACCAAAGTGCACAAAAAGTGCATAGTTTGAAAAGTGGGCATGGCCACCATGCAAAATGGGCATGGCGCCCAAATTCAATAGGCATGGCGTCCAAAACCTTGGTTGCGCCCATTTTTGTGAAGTGCTGCGCCCATTTTCCTGCTACAGTTGCCGCAAAATG
Organism: Codonopsis lanceolata; assembly: GCA_013146195.2. Lineage (NCBI taxonomy): Eukaryota > Viridiplantae > Streptophyta > Magnoliopsida > Asterales > Campanulaceae > Codonopsis > Codonopsis lanceolata. The sequence goes on along the minus strand of JABEVN020000776.1, from coordinate 13,115 downwards.
CAAATCCTCCAGCGCTGTGTACAAGCTGCTTGATGCGTGAAGAAGGAATTTTAATTCCTTCTCAGTCCTCAGTTCCTCCTATAAATACAGAGTCCCGGCTCCTCATTCAGCACATCTTTCCTTCGTAAAGCTTCTCCGCGTTCTCGTTACGCTGGAGAAATAGAGAGCGATCACCTCAAAAAGCCTCGAAACCCTGCCAAACCTTCGCCAAACACAAAACCAACCGATAGGAATGAACCTTAGCCCCCCAGCTAGGTATCCACCCTTTTTCCCGGTCCAAAAATCGTGGAAAGAGCAGTTGCTCTGCCCGATTTAAAAGGCCAAATCAGCCAGAAATAAGCCGTTATTCTGCCTAGGGGTGGCAAATCGGTCGTGCTGGGCTGTTATCGGGCCGGCACGATAACAGCACGACACGATAAGCACGAACACGAACACGGCACGATAAGCTTATCGTGCCTAATATTATAACCCGAACACGACACGATAAAAACACGAAAAATACGGCACGACACGATAGGCACGATAAACACGATAAGCAAAAAAACACGATTTATTTAGTCAGGCCCGTTAAGCCCGTTAAGCTCAATAAACATTATAAAATATATAATTTTGATTTTTTAATACATATTTTGAAAATTTATCAATATAAATAGTCAAATAGTTTAAAAGTCATAAATTTTCAAATGATAAAACCATGAAATAATCATGAAAATAGTTCGAAAGAAGTGAATAACCCCTAGTAAATTTTTAAAAATATATTTTTAAAACATATATATTTTAGTTATCGTGTCTTATCGTGCTTATCAAACCAGCCCGATAACAACTCATTTTTTATCGTGCCTTATCGTGTTGGCCCTATAACGGCCCGAACCCGATAAGCCCCAGCCCAAACCCTATAAATTCGTGCCGTGTTCGTGTCGGTCAATCGTGTCGTGCCTCAAATTGCCACCCCTAATTCTGCCCGATTTCAGCCTACCTCAAGCCAACAAAACAACCAAACACAAACAGTTACTCTGCCCAAATCCTTAGCCCAAAAGTAACTTTCAGAAGCAGTCACTCTACCCAAACACACACAACACACAACACACAACAACAACAACAAAAAAGACTCTCTCTCAGAGGACGGCGAGCACACCTCTGTAAGTTTTATTTTAAAGTCTTTCATTTTTGTAAAAGTATTATTTCCAATCCGACCCAATGTAGATATATAAGCAGTTGTGTTGCCCGGATTTAGTTAGGAAATAGTACTAAATGTAGCCGTTATTATGACAAATATTTTCAGATACATTTGTAATTGTTTGCTTTATTTATTCATTAAAGTCTTTACTTATAAAAGTATTATTTCCAAATCCGGTCCAATGTAAATATATAAGCAGTTGCGCTGCCCGGATTTAGTTAGGAAATAATACTAAATGTAGCTGTTATTATGGCCAAATATTTTCAAGTATATTTGTGATTATTTGTAAAAAGCGGTTGCAAGTCCGTAAATAATATAGATGTAATCGGATGTATTTGTAGGCGATTAATGCTTTATCTATCGTTAAATTAATATAACAACAAGCATACTTTAGCCAAAAATCGTTTTGAGACCGAAAGGGCGAGTTGGGTGCCTAGCACCTTCCCAACTCGTAACTTAGCCTCCGAACCCGTTTTCATCATCTCTGGTTTTTCTTTTTGGTTTTGCTTTATTTATTCCTTAAAATAAAGATGACGACTCTAAAACATTTTGGATCCAGTGAGGCCTCGCAACATCTTTCTTTGCACTTTCACGTTCTCCCCTAAACAAGGGAGAATGAGAATGGAAAGGTGATGTATTCCTATGTCCTGGTATCCCCTAAACAAGTGATAACTTGACATAGAAAATCCAAAGCACCTATAGTGATCCGAAATAGGCCATAAGGCTATTTTCATAAAATCCATAGTGGGGGCGCTGCAACATTCCTTCCTTGCACTTTCACGTTCTCCCCTAAAAAAGGGAGAATGAGAGTAGAAGGGTGATGCATTCTCATATCCTGGTATCCCCTAAACAAGGGATAACTTGATGCGGGAAACCCAAAGCTCCCATATTGGATCAAAAATCCACTAAAGGCAACCGAGGCGTATTCCAACGCGCTATTCGACAAAGACTCCTCAAGACTTTTGATTTCGTCCTCCCCTAGAAAAGGGAGGGTGGAACGGGAGCAGTGGATGACACCGCATCCGCACGTACGCGCACCCCTATCCAAGGGCGCGCGGGGCGCGGGAGCATTTCCCGGGAACCCACAAGATCATATGCTAAAGTTTCAGCAATATCGTTCAATTCAATTAGTAACCATTCATCTTGGTCACAGTTGTCAAAATAATTAACATTTCCCCCAACATATTTTCCCAACTTGAAGTGACCACCATGATGCACTTTTACAGTAAACAATGACCAATTTTAATGTAAAAAAAATATAAAATAATACATTTTAATATATATCATTGCACACATACCATTGTAGTGGACCACAAACAAACTGAAGAAGACCACATAAAGGACAAACTGAAAAAAGTAACGCTCATTTGTTTACATTTGCCTCACTTGAATAAAAACATAAATTGAAAAACCAATAAATGCCAATAAAGTCAGAAGAAGAAAAAAAAAGAGAAAACTGAATACATAGACGACAAAGCACAAATACAAAGACATTTCATCAAAGAACAAACGTATATGCTTGTTAAAGACATTTTGTTAACCTATGACTCAAATACAAATGATTATAAATAGATGGAAACACTGAATTATTAAGATGTCAAGAAATTTTTTAGGGTTCATATACATACTGTAATTAGGTGTTGGATAATCGATGAATAGCCTTAGAGACCGCATTGCTTTGATTGTTTAAGTGTTAATGTTACTGACGAGGTAATCTTCAAGCACGCATGAAGCTTTTCTAGGTTAATTTATGGGCTTTGATCAAACCCCTAATTTTTCCTCTCACCCACTAAAGCCCTAATTTTCCTTGATTTTGATTTCGATGCATTTCCCCCAAATTATGATTGAACCTTCAACAGATGTGTCATTCACGTTATTCATTTGTTGCCACCAAGTCCACGTAGGATGCCACGTTGGCATCCTACTCAGCCTCCCGTTACAATTTAACGTGTGAAATAGACAAAAGGTTCTAATTACACTGGAAATAATAAGTTGGGTTCAATAAGCCTATAAACGATTTTCAGGGTTCAATTTGCAATACCTAAAATAGGTTGGGTTTTTTTTTTAATGCAATTCTCCCTGCATCAATTTTATTGCATTAATATTTGCACAACGATTCATCAATTTAATTTCCTAGCATGTTTTTGCACCGCGATACATCAATGTTTGAACCGTGATTCATCAGCTTAATTGGATGCATTGATTATTGAATCGCGATGCATCAATTTTTATTGCATTAATTTTGCACCGCGATTCAAAAGTTTAATTGTCTAGTCTTTTTTTTGCACCGCGATATATCAATGTTTGAACCGCTATTCATCAGTTTAATTGTCTAGTCTATTTTTTCACCGCGATACATCAATGTTTGAAGCATGATACATCAATGTTTTAACTGTGATACATCAATATTTGCAACGCAATATATTAATCTGATATTCTTGCACCACGATATAAAATCATAAAGAATCAGACCACGTATTCCACCTTCTTCTTCCATCTCCTTTGTCGTAAGCCTTCTTCTTCCTCTGTCTCCTCTGCCTTCGTCTGTACTGAAAAATCCCAACCCAATACAGATTCATTACAGTTTTGTATTTCATAAATCAAAAAAATTGTCCTCGTTTCGTTACGCAACAATGATGATTTTCGAATCCAATGTGTTTACCGAAGTTGTTGAAGGTGACAATGGAATTTTCGGAACAATATTTCTAAAAATGATCTCTTGCGATTAAAAAAAAAAGATTAACTTTTGAGGTTACAAATTTTGAAAAAGAGACCGGCCAGAATTTTAGCCAAATAACTTCTCAATTCTTGTTCGTTACTTGGTTGGACTGCTAAACCCTCAGCCAAATACATGTTCCATGAAGGTATTGGGCCAGCCCAACGGAACACTTGTTGTGGATGGACAACGTCACTAATCAACGAAGTGGACCTCTGCTTAATTCGTGGTCTTGGAGAACGCAGGTGGCTGACATCTTCTTTCCAAACACTTGGGAAATATCGCTTATGAGACTTACTCTTCTTTTATTAGGGCAAGTATTTACTTTAGGGTAAGTCGCCTGTGAGTACGTCTTATGAATCCTTATTTCGTTATTTGTAAGATAGAGTCTTACTTTCTCACATCTCAACCCATTAATATATAGTGAGTTGGATCAGAAAGATTCGTTTTACAGAAAATATATGTAAAGTTGTCTTTCCTAAAGTTTGTATTTTCTTTATATTTATAATCTCTCAACTACTTTTACAGTCGTTCCTTTTTAAAAAAAATTAATGAATTTTTCTTATGAAATTGATGTTGAAAAAATTAAAATTTTCACCGAAATTGTAAAAGATTGAACAATTTATTATTTTGTGGAGTAATAACGTTAATAACTATAGTAATTTTTGTTAAGGAAGTCATTAACAAGTACACGTCCTTCTTTGAGGTATTGTTGTCAATTGCCCTAATTTTTTCAATGCATTCGAAATTGTTTTGTTTCTTACCAAATAATATTGTACTCCATTAGTAATTATATTTTTTATGTTACCAAACACTTTTTAAGAGCAATATTCTCAACTATTTATGTGGAATCTCATTACTAATAATGGATTCCGCAAAATTAATTTTATTTTGGTGTACCACTCGACACCTATGAAAATTGAAAAATATAAGTTTTTTTAATTTTTTTACTAACATTGTAGTACAATTTTTTTGACCGAAATAGTATATATAATTATGTTCCCTCACGAAATAATTATATTTTCACTTCTACTTCCAGCAAACTTGAACACAACCACCATTACCCCACCCCACGTTTATGAAAATGGTGAGTAAAGATAGATATGTTTTGTGTGGGAACATAATTATTTTGGTCACAAAATTACTACTCCCTCCGAATTATTGTTCTCTTTCACCCGGTATATCATTTTAAAAAATTAATTAACTTCATTATAAACTAGTATATGTGTTCGTGCCATAGGCACGATGTCGGTATGAGATCAGTTGATTGAATGGTCGAAATAAACAAAACACATAACTGACGAGGTAATTCAAACAAAACTCACAACTGAAGGTTTTATATGTAATTGTAGAGAGTAATTCAAACATAACTCATAACTGAGGGGTTCATTTATAACTCACAACTGATGGGTTCATTTATAACTCACTTACTTTGAATCAATTTGGACTGTCAGTTGTGTTTAGCACAATTCGATCAGGGCTGCCAGTTATACACTAAGCTCTTTTATAATATAGATAGGTTATTTGGTGAATGGTTATTTTTATCCATCTATTTATTTTTTTAAAACAACCTTGACTTGATATTTATTGGCAAAGAGATTAATGTATACACTATAAAAAAAAACGACTTCCCGAAAATTAAAGAAATAAAACATTTTATTCGCTGTAAAATTTTGTAACTCATCCAAAAAGAGTATAACTAAGCATTCAAAACCATTCTCTCTTACACACACCAATACAACACTTGTTAATTGAAATAAACTTAAAAATGAAAATCGTGGCAAACAAAATATATTAAATAAATTGAATGAGACAAAGTGAACTAACAAAAGACTATTTTGAAATCACAAATATTTCAAACTATTAAGAAAAATTTAGCACACATTTTAAAAAAAGAAAGAAATTAAAATACAAATATTTAAAATTACAAAAGTTACGAACAAATGTTTTTTATAAAAATAAATCTAGGTCGGATAAAAATTAAATTAAGATTCAGTTGATTACGATAATAATTAATTAAGAAACTACAAACTAAATATTAATAATAAAATTAAAATACAAATATTTAAAATTGCAAAAATTAATTACAAAACTTACAAACAAAGATCTCATCAAAACAACTCAGTGGATGTTCGGGATAAATTATAGATAACCACCTCGTCAACTCAAACGAGAGTATGTGGTTAAAAAAGTGTGTTAGAGGAAAGCATTCATGTAACTATAATTGGTCGTGGAGAGATAATTCAAAAAAAAAAAAACATAACTGGGGGGTTATTACATATTTATTGGTTGTAGAGGAGGGGTAATTCAAATATAACTCATAACTGAGGGATTATATGTAACTCACATATTTACTAATCAATCTGGACCATCAATTGTGTTTGATACAATTCGATCTGGGCCGCCAGTTAGCCCCTGATCTCTTTTATAATATAGATATTTGAGTAATATGTGGTTTCTTTTAATACCATTATGCATGTGTTCATAATTAAAATATGTAGAAAAAGTAAGGGTAAATTGTAAAAGTGTTTTCTTAAAAAAAGTTTTAAAGAAGGACAATTATTTTGAAATAAACAAATATTGGAAGGAGAACAATTATTTGGAAACAGATAGATGTATTATTTTACGAAACTTAACACCCCCACATTGGTGACTTATGTTTTTGGCAAACACTTATTTAAGATGATCTTACGAGTTTTAATTCACAAAACAAACATATTCATATTAAATGAGTCAAAAATCAAAAAATGTAGTGTCAACCCTCAGATTTTAAAAATTACAATGTCACCCCTTACGTTTATAAATAAATAGTCACTTCTTAGCATTAAAAGTGTCACTTTATGGCGCGACAGAGGACCATGATTGGATTGAAAATGGATTGCTCGGGATGGCTTCTTGAATTCATACAAGTGAAATTCTGATTCAGAATGTGATTGGGATGCCTTTGCTCCACAAATTAAAGTCGTCATGGCAATCGACGCATGTGATTGAAAATTGGCGACTGACATTAACGAAGTCGTTGCATCTGTGGCACCAATACGACGGTGCCATCGTTGATTCCCTTAACGAAATTAAAACCTAATTTCGGGTTACATTGAATTGGGCTATACGTAATTCAGGGTAATGGAATTGAATCCAGTTGAAGTAATTTGAAAATGAGAAGAGAAGAGGTTGTTACATAAATTGGGGTTAAGTAATTTGAAATTGAATTGAGGGTTAAGTGTTAGAGTGAAAATTAGAGAATCCGAGATAAAAAATGGGAAGAAGACAGTGCCAAAAAGACTCAAATGCCCCGCACGTTGACATGTGTGCGAGCATGTGCAACTCAACGTGATTTTCTAACAGCCACTGACAGAGAGGGGACAAATTGAAACAAATAGCAATGTCAAGTATGAAGTTAATTTTTTTTAACATTAGGGTGTATTATAGGAATTGGTGTACACTTAAGGGCGGTAAACATCACTCATTCGTGTGAGTTGTGTGTGAGGCTGTGAGTTGTGACCTTGGCACTCATCCAAGTAACAATTTCAAAATGTGGTATAATTAATTTTGGCCTAAAATTTAGGTAGACGTAAGTAAGATGGATCCTTAATTTTGACGTGACTTATTTTGTGTTGATGAGTTAAATTATGATAAAGTAGAGCTTTGTCTTATAAATTAAAATTCGTAAGGCTATCATCATATTAGATATACTTTACAATTAACTAGTTTTACGCTCATGCATTAAATGCACAAACATATATCTTTTTTAATTAAATTTTATTCAAGTAAAACAAAAATAACAAATAAAATTAATAGAACGAATTGTAACTAATTAAACAGAAATACATCATTGTATTAGAAATATGATAGACTCTGATTTCATTATACACAACATTTGTTGGGTTATTTTGTTGGCTTTCCTTCTTTATCTCATATCAATCAATAGCTTTAGACCATAATGAATTGTTAACCTAAAAATTGTGATCCGAACCATACTTCATACTTCATGATGTTCCCTATATACGAAAATGGTTGTCCTTAACTTTTGTTAATCGAATTTGTATATGATATTACCAATGATTGACCTTAATTTTTGTTTGACCTATATATTGAGGTTGAAATCACTCCCTCCGTCCCAAAAATTATTGTCTGGATAGACTTGGTGGACGGTTTAAGAAAAACACACATTTAACAATATTAGTTTGATGTGTAGTTTACTTTAAAATTCATGTGTATCAGTGTATGTGGCCTATAATTAAAATATGATGAAAAAGTAAGGATAAAGTTGTAAAAGTGTTTTCCTAAAAAGGAAAGTTTCAAAGTAGACAATTATTTTGAAACGGTTGAAAAAATGAAAGTAGAACAATAATTTTGGGATGGAGGTAGTATAAGTAATGGTTTGTTACTTTTATCATGTTTCTAATATTTTAATAAATACTCTTTTATAGGGACTATCTTATTTTTACATGAAAGTAAAACTATAAGATTTTTGAAATACATGTTGGCTGATGCTGTTTGTTAAAGTTCGTCATCTTTTATCTTCTATAAGACAACAAATTTTTAACGTATAATATATTATATAAAAAATTGATCTCGATTTCTTAACATGTAAAATGGATAATAAAATTAAGATCTTGATCATGTTAAAATATTTTGTTATATTAAATTCCGTTCTGATGAAAATAGAAAAATATATGTCTATTTATGCTTCTTTGTATTTTTTTTTATAGATTTGTTAATGCATTGACTTTACTTTTTGTCTATTTCATTAGATGTGTAATTTAGTTTCAAATATGTCAATAAGTCACCTCTACAATTGCGATGAGGATTTAGATACGTTAAGTAGTATTTCGATATGCATTATATTTTTGTGATCTAGTTTTTTTCTTCGTTTTGTGATTTTCTCATCATCTAGATATGATTTTCTCGTTTTTATTGATGAATACAATGACATTCTTGCGATAAAGACTTTGTTTCTAACATCGTTTACATTCAAAATTCAGTTCCAACAATGTGATGTCCAAGCTTTTTACTGATTAGTTGGTAAAAAAAATATACAATAAAGTATTAGTTGAGTTTTTAAATAAAAAATGATTAGATTTGGGGGATTGAGCATTAAAAACCGACCAATTAGTAATATTTTTACAAAAAAATCTAACTCAAATTTGTTGAAACTTGGTTTGTTGGTTAATGTTCAAGGTTTTTTTGTTTGACCTATATGCTCTGATTGAATTTAAATAATAGTTTATTATTATTTTTTTCTATTTCTAATATTTGAATAAACACACTTTTGTAGGGACTATCTTGTCTTTATATAAATGTAAAAACTTAATATTTTTATAATATATGTTGGTTGAAACCGGTTGTATAAGTTCATCATCTTTTATCTTTTATAAGACCACAAATTTTTAACGTATAAAATATTTTTAAAAATTCCGAAAACTAACAGAAAGTTAGCATGTGCATCTCACATACAAGGGGTAATTTAGTCTTTTTCATCAAAAAATTCTTTAATTCAACTTCTACACACATTAAAGCGAACGAACAATAGACGCCAATGGAGTCAAGAAGCGAATGAAACCAATTCGTCATAAAAGTACTGGTTTTATTCGTCACTTGAGAAATTGACAGGGTTCACGTTGGTGGTTTCCTTATGGTGGAAGTTGCGGTGACAGTTACAGGTGGCGCATTTGAGCGTTTCCAGTGTGTCGTCTTCGCCACTGGGAATGAACTCGCCACAACCATCGGTGATATTACCGTCGATGTTGGCAGCGTGGTTCTTCAGACATTCTCTGTACCTCGGCGGGGTTTTCAATTTCAATCCGATGGAAATGGGTGAAATCATAGCTCCAGAGACCCCAAACCGATCTGGGTCCCCATGATCAAGGGTTTCCGACGAAGATTCTTGAATGAGATGGTTGTAAGGCAATGAGCTTTGCATCCTCATTTCTTTCTCCGTTCCACTCAATGCCATCGTCCATCGTCTTACCCTAAAAACTCAATCTTTACACAAAATAATTAATTAGGACGAGCATGATGAATTCTTCTAAAGCCAAAACCCACAAAACCCATATCTTTAATTAACTGTGTGTGTCTTGTTGCTAAGAATGAACAGAGAAAAGAGAAGGAGATGGGCCCATGGGGAAGTCTACCTGAGAAGCACAAGTCACAAAGCTAGCTAGCACAGCCTTAAAGCATCTACAGGCTTGTGAATTACAACTGCCAGTTGCTGATCTTCTTCTCTCCGAAGGTTTAATTCCTCCTCCTCCTAATAATAATAATAATAATTATTAATAATAATAATAATAATAAACTAGAAAGAGAAAAGATGAATCAAAGAAATTTTTTGATGAAAAAGACTAAATTACCCTTGCATGTGAGATGCACATGCTAACTTTCTGTTAGTTTTTTAACGCCCGTTAGGGATAGGGTGTAAAATGGGACAATTTACAATGTCAGGTATGATTATGGCACAAACCTTAGGTTGGGTACCGTTTTGGGATTGGGTGGAAACTTCAGGGTGTTTTTCGTATTTTGGCCTATTTGATTAATTAAGACACATGTAATCAATTAATGTATAATCTGATTTATGTTTTCAATACATGACCTACCACATTTATTATATACTAGTATACGTGATGTCGGTATGATATCAGTTCAATAAATGGTCGGGATAAACGAAACTCATAACTGACGGGGTAATTCAAACAAAACCTACAACTTAAGTTTTTATATGCAATTGTAGAGGGGTAATTCAAACATAACTCATAACAGAGGGGTTCATTTGTAACTCACATACTTACGAATCAATCTGGACCATCAGTTGTATATAGAACAATTCGATTTGAGCCACCAGTTAGACCCTACGCTATTATATAATATATATATATATATATATATATATATATATATATATATATATATATATATATATATATATATATATATATATTAGGGGTGTGCACAGTGCAGCTCGGCTCGGTTTTGTGCTAAAACCGCAACCGAACCAACATGACTCGGTTTCTGAAAAAAGCACAGCCGAAACCTTCAGGGTTTTTTTTTTCGGTTTTCAGTTTTCGGTTTTTATCGGATTCCAGTTTTTTCGGTTTTCAATTTCGGTTTTTGTGCCTTCAGTCAAGTCCAGCTAAATTAGCTTGTTGGACTTGGGCCTATAAAGAAAATAATTTGGTTGCTTCATTTTTGTAATGTTAGGTAATATGGCATGTTTGACTATTTTTCATTCCAATCAGAAAGTTGTTTTTAAAGCAACAATTTAACAACCCAATTGGATTGTGAAAAAACTAAATTACCATAAAAAAACTAAACACCATCATGCAATAGTTACACTCATTTGTATGCCTTAAGGGATAGGCTAATGCCTAGTTCTTGTCCATTCTTCTTCAATAAAGAAAAATCCGATTGAAAAAGAGATTATAATACTAATAATAATTAAAAGATAGACGAGACGATGATGAAGCCTGATCAAGCCCTTAACCACTATAGTCTTAATCTCTGCGCGCAACAGCTATGGAACGATCATTTGTGTTTGCTTCCACTCAAATTGTTATAAAGCTGCTCAATCTTCACCTGCATAAGCATAAGTATTGAATTAAACCATCTATGCTTTTCAAAAATATAAATTATAAAGCTATTAAAGTAGGGAGACAATATATAAAGACTGAAGAAATCTCTCTCATAGCACAAAAAGAAACAAGATGCACAGTTCCATAAACAAGATTCTGGTTTCAAACTCCCACTTTTTTCCTAGCCAACTCAAAATGTAAATGCAATAAACATTAACCATTGAATCACAGATGTTCTCAGAAGTAAAACTTTCTCAACTCTAATGCATTACACTATGACAGAATATTTTCTCAGAACTACTTCCTACATCTCATTTTAGATCAAGCTCCACTTGCACCAACTTTTGTTGCCACACATCAACTGGATTATTTCAACTTCCAGGAAAGCACAAGTTCAGAATCAAGTAATCAACAAAAGTTACAAGAAGAGTTGTTCAAAAACATGTACACTTGACTCTACGAAGGTGCACTAGATCAATTAGCATTGCACTATAGGCCACACAACTACACAAGGAAGATGCATACATCTTGCATATTCTCAAAAGATTTAATAAACTAAAATTGAAATTGTTAAATTTAACAAAAAATAGAAAATTACCCAAGTAACGATCAATCGTCGAGCATGCACAGTGCAAAGAACTTTGGTCCACTTGCAAATTCGTCTAAAGAGACATAAAAAAAGAATTTATTTCAAGATTATACAAAACATTAAAAATGAATGTGTAGCATACTAATATTTCAAGAAGTTATTCAAAATATAAAGACATAAAAAGGGAAATATGTGCCCTTTTCAATTATCTCCAACTTTACTTGCAATTCCTCGGAAGTCTTAGCATGCACATTCTGGAGTTCGAGATCTGCTGGGCTTGATTGTATCCAATCTTGTGCACAAATTAAAGCTTCGGCGGTTTTAGGAGTAAGCGAAAACCTAAATGGATCAATCACCCTACCACCGGTGCTAAATGCGGACTCTGAAGCAACAGTGGATATAGGCATTCCCAACACATGTCTAGCAACTTGAGAAAGAAACGAAAACTTCATTGAATTAATTTTCCACTAATTTAAAATGTCAAAAGTCTCTTCTCTCTTCTCCATCCCATCTGACAAATATATTTCTACTTTTGACTTGTTGGTTATACCTCCTTTCTCCTCCAAGTACTTTAAGAAACTTGATTCTAAGTCACCATTAGCATCAACATCCATAAAATTACCCACTCCATCAGAATTTTAAGATGAAGAAGGCCCCTTGTTCCCAACATTAGCTTTTTCAGCTTTCTTTTTATAATGTTCAAACAACTCATTCAATATTTTTACCAGTCTATCTGCAATTTCATTGGTTTTTTGAGCATCTATCCCATAAATCTGACCTAAATTGCGAGGATCTAATAACACAGCCACATACAACAACATATTTATGTTATCGATGTTATCCCAATACTTGTCATATTTTGCCTTGATTGAAAGAGCCATTTGCTTCTTCTTCTCATCCACATTCATACACATTTTGGATATGCTTGCGTGCATTTTCACAAGCTCACCAAAAAACAAGTTAGATGTGACATATTTGGACCCTGAAATTAGAATTGTTACCTTGTAGAAAACCTCAAGTACTTTCGATGAATTGCCTTGCATCTCCGAATCTTCGGTCTCACGAGGC